>JARVZY010003518.1:0-60562 GCA_030686995.1 Artemisia argyi | reverse complement strand
GCGCCGTTTGTCCCTCCCTCTAACAGCCATTACTAACGCTCGTTAAGTCACCCCATTTCGACACCAAGGTATTTACGTCATTTCACACTTCATCTTCTCACTTTACTCATCTTCATCTTAAATCTTCATCACCCACTACCATTTTTTTTCCATTCAGCATAATTATCATCAAGACAAATATATTAAAAAAAAAAGAAAAAAAAGACATCACTTTACCAAAATCATTATCATCGTCAACAAAAATAAATCGAACACAAACCCATTTCACCACTATATATAATTACAGTCTGTCCATGGCCTACTAGATCTAAATCAAACACATACCTACATCACTATTTCAAATCAAACTCATACACAGAAAAGAAAATCACATCTTCTAATAAAAAACATCAAACCATATGGAAACAAAAAGCTTCGACTAACCAAACTTCCGGCACCACCTCAAAAACCGGCAACTACCACCTTGATAATTCAACAAACAAAACAAAAAAATTCCCACTAAACTAGCTATGAAATAAGAATCACAAAACCCACATCATCAACCAACACCAATTTCACTTTTCAAGCATCACCAAAAGCATAAAAGTGTAACACACAAATACAAAATCCAATCATCTGAAAAAAAAATACATATATATACATTTCTTCAAAACAACCCCCTTTTCCGAAAATGCCAATTCCTACTTAATCATATCATACCTTGGAATTGCGTTTCTTTAAAGAAGATCTGGTATATTTCTTGTCGAATCAGAAGTTACATCGTCTTTCTCTATAGCATCCGTTTCATACCCAGGTACAACTTCTTCCAAGATTCTAGTGGCCGAGAAAACTAAAGAAAATATTATGCTCTTTATTTTATAAAGAGAGAAAATATATTCGTAAAAAGGAGCATGTCAACGTACACATCACAGGTTTGATGTGTTGAATGAATTGTGAAAATGCTGAGAATGGTGGTGGATGTATTTTTGAATAAGAAATTGTACTCAAGTCATAAATTGGACAAAGGATATGGAACAATATTTCAAAAAAACAACGGGAAATAGACAGACAGATTGAAGGAACAGGAAAATAATGAAGAGGAAGTGATGGAGGGTGTGAATGAGATGATGGCTCAAACAATGGCTAATGAAAATATCATGGTTTGAGCCATAATACATTGAATTAAGCGCTCGTTGTTTTTGGTTTGTAGATAGTTTATGATTAGGATATTGATTTTCATTTGAGGCTCGTTTGGTTTGTAGACGAGATTGGAATTAGATTTAGATTTCATTTAGGGTCGTTTGGTTGGCACCATTTTGATTTAGATTTGACTTTAGATAGCAAATCATTGTTTGGTTCATTTTTTGAGATTGAAAATTGGCTTTGATGTCCAATGGTCCCACAACTTTTCAATCCTCACATGAGATGTGGGTTTTTAATTTTTGGTGTACTTAACTTTTATTTTTCTCTCTATCTCTCTCTTAAACATTATTATTTTTCTATTTTAATAAAATTATAAAACACTTTTTCAATATCTATGTACTCGTAATATATTTTCTCTCTCTTTATTTAATTTCATCAAATCCAAATCCAAATCTTAACCCAAAAACAAATCCAAATCCTAATCCTAATCCTAAACCCATCTACAAACCAAACGGACTCTTAAATTTGATGTAGGTTTAGGAAAGAGAAATCATTTATATTAAATAAATTTTATAATAAAAAAGTAATACTAAGTAATACAGTAATAAGATAAGAGAGAAGTAAATATGAGATAGAAAGAAAAATTCGTTTAGGGTCCATTAAACCCACTCATGCTGATTAAATAGGTGGTGTTGAGTAACGGTGCTCACGGTTTAAAAACCGGACCGGACCGGCCAAGACCGAGTTAGGCAAAACCTTAGACTGAGATCGGACCGAATGTGGTCGGTCCGGTCCAAATAGGCTAAATGTTCGGTTTGTAAGCCGGACCGAACTGGGCCGGACCGAGAACGAAATAATGAAAAACCCCATATCGAGACCGGACCGTTGGTCCTTCGGTCGGTCCAGTTTTCGGTCGATCTGGTCGGATTGCTCACCCTTAGTGTTGAGAATAGTAGCTTGCAGTGGGGGTTGATGCTCAATTTGTAGTTCTCACTTTTTAACCAAACATTTTAATGTACTTTGGGTTCAAAACCTAGCCTAAAGTGGTGACCAAACGGCACTTGAATTTGCTTTAAGATTTAGATTTGAATTTGAGGTATGAGAGAAAAAATAATAGAGATAATTTTGTAATGGACAAGTAGCCCAACAAGTTAACCTTTTTTAGACGGGAATCTTTTTTTTTTTTTTTTTTTTTTTTTTTTTTTTTTCTTCAAAAGAGACATGGGCTACTTTGGATCTGTGCTATCATAGTTAAAATCATGACACGTGTCCATGACTAAAAGTACATCAAGTACAAGTGTGTAAGCTATGTGTAAGACTTGTCCTTCTATGGGTATGTTGGGCTACTACTGTTTTGTCAGGGCGACTAGGACCCGGGGTGACCCAAATTTTGTCTTTTAGTGAAAAAATTCAAACCTAAAATAATAATAAAATATTATTGGGCTATCGGTGATTTGGGCTACTTACATTTAATAGGTTTGGCGACTATTTGGTATAAAAGTGTATTTTTCTGATCCACCTTTCTAAAATACCATGATATCTACCTCGAAATTTGTGCATACTCTAATTTTATACACAAATATACAAAATACACAAATGCATTATTTTATCTTTTCTTAATACTTAAACACACACACATACAGATTTTTAGCGTATCCAACACACCACTGGATTTGAAAATCACTTAGGGGCTGTTTGGTTGAAAGATATTTGGTGGTTTTAGTGATTTTGAATTTTAAATCCATTCTTGCATCGTGTTTGGTTCAAAAATTAAGAAGGTTTTAAATTTTAAATACATCAAAAAAGGCGTTTTCTTAATACACTGGACAAGGAGTGGATTTAGATATGGGACTTTAAAAGTGTCTAAAGGGACAAAGTTACTCCTTATCATTTCCATCCTCCTTCCCATCTCTCAGTCTCACACACACACTAGTCGAAATAAAACCATACTCTTCTTCGAAACTCCATCACTCAAATCTTCCATTTTTCATCATCAGCTTCCTTTTAATCCTTAATTCTTCCTATCTCTATTTATGTTTGTTAATTTATAATCTACCTGGTAAGAATTTTTTTTCTTCTCCGATGAACTTCTGGGTTTACGAACACAACCTGGGTACTCAACTAAAATCGTTTGTATTTGTTCAGTTTTTGGTCTTGAATGTTTCGATCTTTAGAGCTATTTTTATTATTGATTAATTTTGCTTTTTAGGGCTCTATAAAAATTGGGTAAATTCTAACCGGTTGGACAATAGTGTTTTTGATTCATATATTTTGATTGCTTCAGTCTTGTATATGAGTTTATATACATCAATTTGTTTAATTTTAAGAAATTAAACCAAGAGGTTATTTGGCCATCGATTGTTGGTTTCAATTCATGTCAATTCTATATAGTTTAAGCAAATATTTGTTGCTTCAATCTTGTATATTTGTTTTGTGTTTTGTTACTTCAATGTAAAAGAGTCCGCCTGTACACCGGAGTATTTGATGAAGACGAGGGCAATATTGTAATTTACTTTCTACATATAAGAAGTCCTTTGGCACATATATTGCTTACCAAATAAGATACTCTATTTTAAATACAATGATTTAATATGTGGTGGTGTTTGAAATCTTGTCAGTTTATAAATCCATGTATTACAAAAAAAAAGGAACCAAACACCCCCTTAGCGTATTTAACACACCACAACAATGCCAAATCTAAACACACACTAGTTTTAACTCCAAACACACACAAGAAAATGATATAACCCAATCATACACTAGATCTAACTCATCACAATCGCTGTTCATCTTCTTCGACTAAACACGCAGTAACTGTTCATCTTCTTCGTTGCTTAACTCTGACCGATCTTTATTTAAAATAGGGTTTTATAGGGTATGTTTGTTCGTATTTTCCAAAACCCATTTTTTTAAAAAACTTCATATTATGTTCTTTTAGGGTTTTGTTTGTATTGCTTCTATTTTATGTTTGTGTTGTTTCTGTGGCCTTTATCATTTGCTTATTTTGTATGTTTTGTTGTGAGTATGATTTTGTGATATCGTAGATGCTTAATATTTTAGGGTTTTAAAACCTTATTTTTCAATAAACTGGTAAATGTTTTAAAACCTCATTTATATGTTCTTTTATTTTGTATTGCTTCTCTTTTAACTACTTATGTTATCACAGTTTTATTGTTATTGTTGTGTTGAATAAACCGCTTAATTGTAATATGGACTTTTCCATGTATGGCATGTATTTTGTTGTTTGTGTATGTGTATTTAGGGTTTTTTAGGGTTAGGGTTTTTGTTTGTGTATGCCTGTATGGTATGTATTTTATTGTTAGGGTTTGTAAATTAAAACCTCAATAGTGTCTATAAACTGGTTATTTGATTTTCGTATGTGGCTAGTGATTTGTATAAACTATTAAATAGTTAGATGCTTCTATATTGTGGTTAATCTGCCTAAGTTTGACAAATGTGTTATTGGAAAATCAAACTTCACACAATTTTGTACAACAATTTTCAAGTGTGAGCCTCAGAAACCTTTGTTTTTGTCTTTGCGGTCGATCTAAGTATTGTATCACAATGGTGGTAATCGGATATTCTCTGGGAATCTTTGGGGGTAAATGGATCAAGCCCGGGCATCCTTGAAACATATATGGTCAGTTTACTTAACCCGGTAGAGTTGGGCTCAGATACCGGGCCTTAAATTATTCATCCTGCTTGTGATTAAGACACGACAGAGGTAGTCTGTACTCCCGATCAGGTTCAAACTACTCGGGCAACTGTTTTGACTACTTGTGGTTGTAATTGCGAAGACTTACTACATCGACGGTACACACAATCTTGTAAATTGTTTTGAAAATTTTGTGAACTTTAATTTTCCACTATTTGAAATTGTTTAAGTTTGACATAACAGTTAGTGTAGGGATATGTTCAAGTATTTGAAAAGTTTAGTTTACCTTGGAATTTAGTTTAGAGTTGCAGTTATTATAGTTGCAGTTATTAGTTTAAGTTACTTTTTTAGTTATGCGGATATTGTTCGTGACAAGCAAACACGAAAGGTGCAATAGCGTGTATGCAAGAGATTTAGATGTGATGTTAAATGTATAGTGGTCATTTGAGCATTTAGCAATCACATTTGACACAAGAATAAGCAAATCCATTGCACGCCAAGTGGTAAACACTACATTCATACACATCGAATAAAAAACAAGGTGCTTTTGGCAAGAGTGTAATGGTATGTTGTGGGTGACCTATATTGTCTTTTATTTCAACAGGCAATCTAGTGCACAGTGCATGAAGAAAAATGTTGCCTTCACGATCATCAACTGTACATGGGTAAAACGGCATGGCCATGATTGATCTTGTACGCCCATTTCAAAATACCTCAACCTTTTTATAAGTTTTTGTTCTGTATATTTTTAGTTTTCTTAATAATTTTGAGTTGTCAAGCTTTATATTTCATGTTTCGTTCCTTGTATTTCATAGTTTTATAATAAAAACAAAATTATTTATTGAACGAAAAAAAAAAAAAAAAAAAAAAAAAAAAAAAAAAAAAAAAAAAACTTAGGAGGGACATTAGAATCCATTTAAGAGGGTACTAAACTACTAATATACATTCCTTTTTTAAGTGATTCCTTTCCTAAAATGTAAGCTAAGCTTGAGGAATAACCAACGGAGAATATTACATGTTTGTCTATAGTTTGTAACTACAAATGGTTTAAGTAATTAAGTTACACTATCCATGACTACAAGTTACTTACAAGTTTAACACAAGATAAATAAATTATGCTAACACAAGATATATTGTTCAACAGTTCAATTTTTACTAGAAGTTGATCAAAGAATTATCGAGGTTCATCTGAAAAATAGTAAACTAAATTAAACCTAGTTGAACGACAATAAGAGTTCTCTTCTTTAGTTAAACTAAAACCAAAGTTACAATCTAATGCATGGAGGTGCATTTACTCCTTCAACAAACATTCTCTTATATAGGCAAAGGTACGAGGGTTGTCACTTATCACGTGTGGTTTTGACGTATTGTCAAGCATTCAATGGTGTTGTACACTTGCATTAAATATTTCTATACTTGGAATGTGTTAAAACCTTCAATGTTGGTACTCAGGGTGCGTTTGGTTTCCTCCTAAGGGAATCAAACTATCACTATGAAAGTGATAGTTTGTGTTTGTTTAGAATGTCTGGGCTCACGACTATGACTATGAAAGTCTAATATATTCCATACTCCATATACAACTCTTGAGGGGGGAATGGATCTTTCATAGTTGAGGGACCCACCACTACTATCAAACTCATACCCATTGTCATTCCTCGCAGTATACCAAACGCACCCTCAGTTCACCATTATAAAGTTTATATAAACTCTTGTATTTGTTTCACTCTCTTGTAAAGTACTTTTGAATGTTTGATGTAAGGAGAACAAATAAGTCAGTGAGACATTATTAACTTCATCATCTTCTTATTGTTTAGAGACTCTTGTTATTGAAACCGCGCATCTTGAACTATTCACTCAGTAACTAATTTATAATATGATTATCTTATGTTTATAAATCTAATCATAGATCATTTGGCATTGTATTGTCCAACATTATATAAGATAATGTTTGATTAGTATGGGAATGACCAAATGTGCATCACTTTCATGTAAAGTTTGGTTGGTAGATTGACTTTTCTGTCTGTCTTAAATGAAACTCATTCATACAACTATACCCATCACCGAAGAAAAAGAAATAAGTTAAACAATGTGATTCTTGAGGGAACATTGTTTTATTCCTTTTGTGGTTTATTGTTTGCTCTTTATTTTCACTTTTATTAATTTTCAAGGCAAGTATATAATAAGTCTTTTAAGTTAGCATCTACATTTCTAGTTTGTTCTATAACACTCACATTTCAGTGCTAGAAAGAACAACATCTGCTACCAAAAATATTCGCATGCACGTACTTTCCCTATAGGATCAAACCTTGTAATTTTAGATGAATTACTCACATTTATAATTTGTAAATTTTTTTTGTTACTGATTATATATGGAGCTAGTGGAGAATATAAAAAGTCATTAGACTATTTGCGTTTTCAGGTGAAGAGACGCATTTCTTACACCCCGAACATGATTTTGCAATGAAATACATATGGGCATCTCAACCTCTGTTTATAACTTGAGTTTAATTTCATTTTGAATGAATGTGTTGATTAGTACATGCATATTACTTCGTATTGATTGTTTGGGTGTGTTTGTTATGTGGGTTTTGAACCCAAGGAATATTATGATTCCTTAAATGAATTGTTTGGTCGACATTTTTAAAAAGGCATAATTATATGTATATCCTTGGAAATTTTAAAAATTACATGTATATTCTTTTTACTAGTTTTTTATGCATAAAGTACAATGCTTTTTATGCATCAAAAAGATATATATGTAATTTTTGAAATTTGCAAGGATATATATATAAATGCCCTTTTAAAAAAAAAGTAATAGAATTATTTAAAAAACCTCATTCCACACCATATTGGTGGATTTTGAGGGATTCTCATGTGAAACACATTCTCCACCACATAGTTCATTTGTCACTTTAATTTTTTTTGTCTTTTTTTCGATATTTTTTTTATAAATCAAACAATTAATATCTTTAAACAAATATATAAATAAATAATTATTAATTTTCTCTTTCCTAAATTTTTTCAAATCATTCACAAATTCAAATCCGATTCTAAACCTCTTAAAAACCAAATGGGCCCTAAGTTGATATGATTTTTTTTACCCAATTAAATCAGCCTAGATTTGAGATATTTGTGTTGTCTATAATAAATACTTATTCATTTAAAAAGTTACTTGGCCTCGTTAGTTGACTTTTCTACATGAGTATTTTTACTATTTCCATCTTTTTAATAGAGGTCTTTTTAATAAAGAAAGATAATTGGCACACTTCATTTTTTTGATTGGGACACTCATATATACAACCGGTTAAAACAGTGTACATTCACAGTACAATAGTTTAATGCACGTGATTGAACATCCCAATTATTACACGGTTGGTCCCTGGTAATTTTTTTTATTATTATTTTATTTTTTTAGCCTTTAACACTGTGTTCAAAAAAAAAAAAAAAAAAAAAAAAAGTATTGGTGAAAGTAAAGTAAAGAAAAAGGAAAGAGAAGAAGTAAAGTCACCTTTCACCCCAAAAGTGAGGTGTAAGTTTTCAAACCAAAATACTCCCACTTTCCCTCCTAACAAAAACTTGTGAACACTATTAAAATCACTTTTCTTTTCTTTCCTCCCATCTAATCAACTTGAGAAGATAGTGTTACATACCGTAACACATTTCCTCATTTGATTATACCCGCCATTCAAGCGACACATTTCCCTAAAACCAAACCATTCCCAAATTAAAAATACCCTAAATTCATTTTCTTTGTATTACTGTTAAACTTTAATCACGCACCCGTAGTACAATTTTAACTATATGCCATAGATTCCTAATTGGTAACTGCATTCGTACTGTAGGTTAGTTGTATTTACATTAGCAAATGTTTGGCTTTTGTTTAGGGCCTGTTTGGTATGCCGTAAGTATTTACTGTTAGCGTTGGATTTAAAAGTAGGTGGCTTAAGATTATATTTCAGTGTTTGTGATGAGGCGAAAAATGAACCACTTTTAGGGGTCATTTAAGCCCGGAATTAAATTTATTTGATCAAATATTGCCCTAAATCGTTCCTTTTGTGATTTTAGGTACTTTGGGAGTGAATTCTGGAAAAGGAAGCAATTCAGACGTTTTTGGAGCACAAAAGTGAAGAAAACGCCAAAGACTTAATTTTCCATGCTGAGAACAGTACCTGACGGCGTCAAGAGGAAAATCATGAAGGCGTCAAGAGTAAATTCCATGACGACCCAGTGCAAAACTGACGGCGTTACAACAAGGGCGTCAAGACTAATTTTGGTGACGGCCTGCATAAGGGGAATACATGACGGCGTCAGACCCAGATCTAGGCAGTCCGAGAAACTATTTGGCGGCGAGATGACGGCGTCAGACTTTTGTTCTTGACGCCGTCACCTATCAAAATCTATATATAGTTTTCTATTTTTCATTCATAAAAAGAGGAACTTGTGTGGAGAAAACTAGGGCCGAACTTTGTAAACCCTAGGTCGTATTTTACAGTATTTTCAAGGGTTTTCACCCCTTGAATCCTTTCATGTTCAATTGAGATAAGTCTTCTCTTAATTCAATCAATATGTCTATGTGTTGGTTGATTATATGTTGTGCTTGTCTTGATTTTAACATGCTAGGCTAGATCTAACTTGTGTTTGCTTAGATCTAATGAAACCTAGATGTTAATTATGTGTTGATTACTTGTTTATGGTTGTATTGGGTGAATGATTTCAATGTTAGGCTTAAGAAAACTGGCAGATCTCCATTGTGTAACATGCTTGAACGTCTTAGGAAACATGAACCGATGTGTACTAGGTTTTATTGGTTGTATTTAATGCATGAATGATCCCATGTTAGGAGCTTCTTAGTCGGCTCGACATAGGAGTAAAGTAGGCACTCATAGGATTGGGGAAGTAAGTACGCCACCCCATGAATGGTATTAAGGAATACAATCCGTCATCCACGCAACTATAACAAGTAATTAACATGTAAAAGATATCTCGGGAGTAGTGAAATCTAAGTAAACACAATTCTCCTACATATTGCTCACAACTTTAGTTTAATTTAGTTTATTTTCATTTCTAGTATTTTATTTTGATTGCATCTTTAGTATTGGG
The DNA here is from genome assembly GCA_030686995.1 of Artemisia argyi. NCBI lineage: Eukaryota > Viridiplantae > Streptophyta > Magnoliopsida > Asterales > Asteraceae > Artemisia > Artemisia argyi. The sequence goes on along the minus strand of JARVZY010003518.1, from coordinate 50,685 downwards.
TTAGTTGACTAGCAACTAATTCCGCCCAACTCCTTCAAACCCGAGATTTTTACTTGCTTTCTAAAAAACTAAAAAATACAAAAAGAATCATCCCTCATCTCTAGACCTAGTCTTTAGGTTTTCTAATCCTAGCGACACTATTCCTAGCTGAACGATCAATCCCTGGTACTTATCATTATACTATACTACATCGATCAGGTACACTGCCTGGTGGGGGTTGTAAGCTTCTCGAGATCCCTCGAGAGGTAAAGCTTGGTGCAATCCCTACGCACATCAAGTTTTTGGCGCCACAGCCCGGGGAATAGTTATTGTCTAGGTTAGAATCTCTTTTTATTAGGTCTACTTGCTAGATTCCTTTCTAGTAAGATTTTATTTTTATTTTTTGGTTCTCTTTAGTCTATCTATTTCTTCGTGTTTTTGTTCGTAACTCTTCACCACCCGACATCATGGACGATGGGAACATCTTTGAACCCGTTATCCCACCACAACAAAACCCACCACTAGAACCTCTTGGGCCCCGAACCTTAGGAGAATACTCCCGACCTAGCCACCAAGGCTACCGAAACACCATTGAGCTCATCCAAGGAGCCAATGTGTCCCCCTTGCGATCCGACACCATCCGGTTGGTGCAAAGCGGATGTGCATTCCATGGACTTCGTTCAGAAGATCCAAACCAACATCTCAAGGACTTCCTTAAAATCGTAGATTCCATAGACCTAGATGTTGCAACTATAGAGACAACCCGATTACGCCTATTCCAATTCTCTCTATGTGATCAAGCTAGTCAATGGCTTGAACGTTTACCCGCGGAAACAAAATCAAGCCAATTCTTCCAATCCGCCTTATCGTTACCAACCAAACGGTCCACCCTCCAACCGTACTTTCAATAACAATCCTTCTAACAACTATGGTAGTACCAACAATCTTGAAGGATTGATGTCTAAGTTTATGGCATCTCAAGAAGCTCGCATAGCTAGGTTTGAAACCGAATTCAACCAACAACAAACGGAGATGACCAACAAGATAGACAACTTGTTGAAAGCCCTCAACAACCAAGCGTTAGCTACACCTAGGAAGGACACTAGGGACGCCAATAATGGAATCCAAATTAAGGACCCCTCATCATCCAAACATGTCCACTTTGTCAATGTTGTCACCATTAAGCCAAAAGATAAGGATATAGAAGAAAGTGACAAAGATGAAGTTGAAGTAGAAACCGAGACTAGGGATGAAATTAGGGAAGTTGAGGTTAATAAGGGAGAGGAGTTAGAGGAAGTAGAGACTATAGAAAAGTACTTTGATAAGTTGCCCACCAAGGAAGAACGGGAATACCATAAGGATTTATTCGATGGCCCCGAGACACCATATATCCTTGGTACACCCCTTATCAAAATGGGAGACCCCTTTAACATCAACATACCATGCAACATCAGGCATGTGCATGTATGAAAAGCTTATATCGATCCTAGATCTCCTGTAAACATCATGACTAGGAATTATTACAATTGGGTGATGAAGAAACAACTTGATTATCGGATGATGCCCAATAAGAATTTGATAAGTAATTTTGTAGGAAGAGTGAAGGGACTGCATGTGATTATAGGTAATTTCACCTATGAGATCGATTTTATGATAGTTGAAGATACTCGTCCGGTGATATATGATTGCCTAAGCCAAGTAATATTCGGAAAACCATTTGTTGAGACCACTAAGATGAGTTATGATCCGACTTTAGGGATAGTTAGGTTCAAGGAAGAGAATGATGAGATTGCCTACCAAATGCCCTATAAGATTGAGCAATACCGCCTCTTGTCAAATATAGAAAAGGAACACAAACAAGCGACTTATTATAGGAATGATGAGGATAGACGTAGAGGAGTAGAGTATGTGATGAATAGGATGCTTGGTTTTTACAAAGAGTGCTTGCAATTAGGTCCGGAGTACAAAACTGGTTTAGAAGACGACCTAGAGAGCGAAACCAACGATGAAGTCACGTAGTAACCCATGACCTTGAGTCTAGCTACAAGACTCGTAAATAAAGAAAAGCGTTTCTTGGGAGGCAACCCATGTTTTGTGTGATTTTTTTAATTTTGTTTGTTTGTTATTTGCTTCCGTATGCATGCTTTATTTATATTGTTGGTAGATCATGTTTCAAAATAAAAAAGTGGAAATACTTTACCTTGTTGTTTAGCCTAGTCTTAACTTCACCCAAAGGTATTTTTGCAAAAGATAAGTGTAAGGGGAAACCCCAAATATGTTTTTAAGAACAAAACCGATCATGATTCTCCACAATATTAAGTGAACATGTATATTCGTATTTGTTAGAGTCAAATGCTTGTATCGAGTCATAACGGAGTTTTGCAGGATTTTCCAGGAAGTAGGACGAAGTTTTTCCAGAAATTTTACGGAAACTTAACATAAGAATTTCTGCAGGTCACTTCTGACGGTATCACGAGTTTACTCTTGACGGTGTCACGTGTAAAAATCTGGAAATTTTACCAGTTTTGTTTTTCTAACGGAGTCTTAAAGTTTTTGTTGAATTATTAGTTTTATAATCTCCAGGAGATCTGCAAACATCATTCTACAAGCATTATATCTTATTTTGTTTTCTAGGATTTGTTAGCATATGTAGATTGCCGCCGATTTTATGCGAGGTTGCCTTGTCTGTTTTCTTAGGATTTACAGGTTATGTATGACAAGAAGATGATTATTATTCTGGAAGGGAAGCTTTGATTGTTCATTTTCTTGGAGGAAGATCTAACCTGGCCACCTTATTATCTATACCGAGCGAATCAGGGGAGTATTTGATTTCATTTATTTTACTTATTTCACTTTTACATTCTTTACTTGAACATTGGGGACAATGTTCATCCTAAGTGTAAGGGGAGGGTAAAATGATGATACCTTACAGATACACTTTCGCTTGAGTTTGTTTGTTTAATAGTAGATGTGTAATAAAACTATGAGAAATACTTGTTAGTGTAATTTTAGCGCCAAATTTAAAATTTTTTACAACATTTAGGAGTGAAACTTTAGCCATAGCAAGCGTCTCATGGATAGGAGATTGTATGACTAGCACGAAACCGTACTATTCAGAAAAATTTTCCACCCAAATATGTGAGGTTCGCCTTTAGATTTGATAGGAAAAGCATTTACTATTATTGCTTATGAGTGTACCGGTAGCATTTAGATTCTAGAACTTGCGTTAGTAATGCATCCCGAGACCGCTAGTGAGACTACATTCGTGTAGTAGGATTTACTACATGATAAGAGGCATTAGGATCACCCTTGTGTTAAACCCGTATCATAATTACTTGACCATTTAAGTCATATTACTTGGCTAGTTAAGTCAATTAATTTTTCCCACACCATTTGCGTTGTACTCATTTTTAGTACACGAAACCTAGTACACCCCTCCGAGCCTATCTTTTCGTTTCTAACTTTAAGCATTTTACTTAAAGGAAGAATTTGTTACACCCCACTTAAATGTACACCCAAATCACCTTAGCCTTCCGTGTATGCACTCATCTTTAGTGCATTATTGTTATTTGTTAAACCCTAAGTTAATTATCTAATTGATTACATGGTTGCTAAGTCGAGTCATATCCTTGTACATATTGTTTTGGGACGATTGGGACTCATGGGTAAAGTACTTATTTTGTGGAGTAATGGGGAAGAACATCATATATTACCCCCATATGTGCGTTAATCTTAAAAGTACTCCAAGTGTTTTGATTTTCTTAATTCGAGTCATTAGATTAGTTATTTGTAAAGTATGTAAAAATTCAAGTGTAAGGGGAATATTCATTCCCTATGATGTATTATTTTGGATGGTAGGGTAAGAGTGTATGCACAAAAAAAAAAAAAAAAAAAATATAGAAAAAGAGAAAAAGAGAAAAAGAGAAAAAACATACGGACTACCATCCCTTTTCATTCTATGTTTTTGTTATTTTTCATTTATTAGCTTAAGTCGAGTCTAGTCTTGGCTTAGCAACGCCTTATTGTACATGTAATTAACCAAGATTGTTAACTCGCCACCAGTAAAGACTGCCTATATCCAACAAAACCGTGTATTCCATATCCCTACACCTAACGTTACAACCCTTTAAAAGACCTCCTTGATAGTTTATCCTAGGTGCTTACGCCATGTGGTGGAGGTTTGATCCTTTCCCAAGCCTATGGTAATCTATTTTGCTATGACAGGTAGTGAGAGATGTTTTCCATTTCCATATTGTGATATTACTTTATTACACCCGAGAGATGTGAGTATCTAAACACTATTTGTGAGGTGCTAGTGTATGACCTCCGTGCTTGTCTTTGGTCTTTAGTGGAACGATTATTTGTTGTAATTACTTTTATATTAGTGTTAAATGACCCCTAACTTGTATTTTGATTAGAATAAAAGCGCATTTGCTTGAGGACAAGCAAATCTCAAGTGTAAGGGTATATGATGAGGCGAAAAATGAACCACTTTTAGGGGGTCATTTAAACCCGGAATTGAATTTATTTGATCAAATATTGCCCTAAATCGTTCCTTTTGTGATTTTAGGTACTTTGGGAGTGAATTCTGGAAAAGGAAGCAATTCGGACGTTTTTGGAGCATAAAAGTGAAGAAAACGCCAAAGACTTAATTTTCCATGCTGAGAACAGTACCTGACGGCGTCAGGAGGAAAATCATGACGGCGTCAAGAGTAAATTCCATGACGACCCAGTGCAAACCTGACGGCGTCACAACAAGGGCGTCAAGACTAATTTTGGTGACGGCCTGCATAAGGGGAATACATGACAGCGTCAGACCCAGATCTAGGCAATCCGAGAAACTATTTGACGGCGAGATGACGGCGTCAGACTTTTGTTCTTGACGCCGTCACCTATCAAAATCTATATATAGTTTTCTATTTTTCATTCATAAAAAGAGGAACTTGTGTGGAGAAAACTAGGGCCGAACTTTGTAAACCCTAGGTCGTATTTTACAGTATTTTCAAGGGTTTTCACCCCTTGAATCCTTTCATGTTCAATTGAGATAAGTCTTCTCTTAATTCAATCAATATGTCTATGTGTTGGTTGATTATATCTTGTGCTTGTCTTGATTTTAACATGCTAGGCTAGATCTATCTTGTGTTTGCTTAGATCTAATGAAACCTAGATGTTAATTATGTGTTGATTACTTGTTTATGGTTGTATTGGATGAATGATTTCAATGCTAGGCTTAAGAAAACTGGCAGATCTCCATTGTGTAACATGCTTGAACGTCTTAGGAAACATGAACCGATGTGTACTAGGTTTTATTGGTTGTATTTAATGCATGAATGATCCCATGTTAGGAGCTTCTTAGCCGGCTTGACATAGGAGTAAAGTAGGCACTCATAGGATTGGGGAAGTAAGTACGCCACCCCATGAATGGTATTAAGGAATACAATCCGTCATCCACGCAACTATAACAAGTAATTAACATGTAAAAGATATCTCGGGAGTAGTGAAATCTAAGTAAACACAATTCTCCTATATATTGCTCACAACTTTAATTTAATTTAGTTTATTTTCATTTCTAGTATTTTATTTTGATTGCATCTATAGTATTGGGTTAGTTGACTAGCAACTAATTCCGCCCAACTCCTTCAAACCCGAGATTTTTACTTGCTTTCTATAAAACTAAAAAATACAAAAAGAATCATCCCTCATCTCTAGACCTAGTCTTTAGGTTTTCTAATCCTAGCGACACTATTCCTAGTTGAACGATCAATCCCCGGTACTTATCATTATACTATACTACATCGATCAGGTACACTGCCTAGTGGGGGTTGTAAGCTTCTCGAGATCCCTCGAGAGGTAAAGCTTGGTACAATCCCTACGCACATCAGTTTGTAAAGTATTGTTTGGTTGTTTATTACTTGCTATATAAACTTTTATTTTATCACCTTAAGACAAAAGGGATAAATTATTTTATCACATAAGGACAAAAAAAGAATAGAGGGAAGTGAGAAAATGAAAAAAAAATGGAGAAACAAAAATTACTAGATGTCAGTAAATTAAGATAAAATCCTTAGCTCCTTCATGGTTTTTCTAGATCCCCACACTTGGGGGTGTGAGTCCCGATTTACAAGCCCATGATACAAAAAAACGAGTTTTTTTTTTTTTTTTTTTTTTTTTTTTTTTTTTTTTTAGCTTTCAGTCCATCAATCATATCCTAAACCCCCTAACCAAAAGCACCCTTAATTATTGCATTCATGGATTTAGCTCTTCCCTGATTATCATGATTGTTTGTAGGTACAAAAAGGATACTGAGATTCTACTTTGGTTTTATGTTTTACCTTAGATTATCATGAAAGAAATGTACCTGCATAAGCAAAAAAAATTGTTCGTTACATAGAAAAACAAATGGTGTCAAGTATGATACTTTTTTAAAACATTTGCCATTTTTTTAGGGATAATTCCGAAAATGCCCTGGTTCCCCAATGCTTTTGCTTTTCTAGACGAAATCTTTTGGTTTTGCTTTTTTAAACCAGGGCAACCTGTATTTTTTGGGCAACTAAAATCTGCAAGTGACAAGTATGACTTTACGGATTACAAGGTAGGGCAACTGGTGTACTTTTTGGGCAACTGGTGTACTTCATGTTGGGCAAGTGGCAACACATGGGTGGCTAATGCAAGTTGCCGAGGGCAACTGGTCTAGAAAAGCAAAAGCAAAAGATTCCGTATAGAAAAGCAAAAGCATTAGGCAACTGGGGCATTTAAGGAATTATCCTTTTTTATTATTTTTTTTTAAAATCATTTTGCTCCCAGTAATCTTAACTACTTATAATGGAAAAACGGTCAAGTGAAACGTGGAAAACTGAATTTTGGGTCAATCCCCATAATGCCCTTATCAAACAATGAAAATTGAATGCCCTTGTACGGAAATCGAATGTCCTTGTAAAGTCTGGTCAATGCCATTAATGGATGAGTAAATATGGAATGTAAAATGAATGTCATTGGTGAGTAAATATGGAATTACGAGTGAAATTTTGAATCTTGTTCAAACATTGAAATACACCTTTAAATACAAAGTTGGATAAAACATACACGAAGGAAACTTCAAAATAACAGGTTGACTTCTTTGTAGTAATTAAATGTACTGTTGAAACTTATATGTGCATATATGGCAAAGATGCTGTAAAATCTGGACTTCATTTGGGCTAGCCACAATTTATACAAGTAATATATCTCTCATATCACCATCTCTCATATCACATTATACAAACACACACACACCACAAGTCCCACCACCACACTAACCCTCCACCGCCAAACCCCTCCACAACCGGACTTCCTCCCACCGAACATCACCATCACAAAACTCATTCCTCGTTCGAAACTCACACCTCCACCGAGAGCCCAACCACCATAGAAGCACTACCATCGAGTCCAACACACAACAACAGGTTTTTTTCTTCACGTTGTAAGGTATTTCTTGAGTATTGTTATTAGATCTATGTCTATTTATCAAGTTTTGAAGGTTTTCCCTTATATATCTATAGGCTTATTTGTAGATCTGAGTTGTATGAATATTTTGGCTTTTTTTTTTGTTACAACCACCACTGGTTGCCGTCGAAAAAAGTAGATACCGCCGCTGACTCGCCGGAAAAAGACGATACCACAGCTTGTGAAAGTATTGTTGCCACTGCTTGTGTTTCTGGGATGTGTATGCTATATTTTTGAAGTTGATAATATTTGTTATAATGTTTATTTTGTAAATTTTGTTATAAAGTTGTTACTATTTGTAAATTCTCTAAAAGTTTAGAGGTTTTAGTGAGTTTTGAAAGGTTGTTTTATAGATCTGGTTTTTTGACATTTTTTCATGTCTTCCCATTAACTAGCTAGAATATCTATTTAATTTCCTGCCCAGATGTGTAGGTTCTTCAAAATAATTTGTTGATATAAATAAATGCCTAAAAACGTTATTCATATCTTTCGATATCTCTATGTTTTGATAATCACAAAACGAAAACTCATCAAACCAAAGATCATGACGTAAATAAGTATTTAGTAGTAAATACTCACTTTCACCATCTAATCACTTAAGGTATGAATAAACAAAGTGTTTAATGCATTACAAGATCAAAGGAACATTTTTGTTAATCACTAGATTTTTATAAAATTTATAAAACATTTTTGGAATTAAAAGAATATGTTTAATTCATTACAAATATATGAATTCAAATTTTCAACCAAAAATGGCAAATCTAATCCAGAAAAATTTTCCTCACAAAAGGACAAATCTGGGCAACATTCAGGAGGGCGGCCCCCTTAATTAACTAGGCGGCCCCCTTAATAATTAAGGGGACCGGCACGCTCCTGATTCCCCCCAGCTGTCCCTTTAAATACTGGTTCATTCCACTATTTTTTCTCACCTTTTTGCACTCAAAACTTTCTGATTTAAACCTCTATTTCTATCCTCTAAAATCCTTTGATCTTATATACATTAATCTTTGTTTTCAAAGTGATTCAAGCCTCAACACTCAAGTGCAAAGAGAAGAATACTTCTATCTACCAAGACTAGAAGTATTACAACTTAGTATCATCTTGCTATCTAAGTTGTTTGTTCATTTCATCTTTTTAATCATTCATACTTTGGTGAATAAGGTGTATACATTGGTTAGCTAGATTTAGATATAAGATCTAGAATTGTTGAAAGTGTGAAGTGGTACTAGAAGTGAAGAAGTAGAAGAGCATACAATTAGTGATAGGAGATATAAGAAGTTGTAGCATATTAAAGTAATGGTTAGTAGTGAAGAAGTTGAAGCCTCTAAGTTGAGAAGACATTGAAGACTAGAAGGTAAGGAGACATAGAAGCTTTAAAGCATAGAAGATATAGAAGCTTTTAAAGTAGAAGAATCATTGTAGTGGTATATAGATAAAGCCACTCAAGCAGAGAGATAGAAGTATTGAAGTTGTGAAGACTTAGAAGCCTAGAAGTTGCGAAGTAGCAAAACTCTTGAAGTAGTGAATAGATAGAAGTTGGGAAGGCGTGAAGAAACATTAGTTGTGAAGAAGTGAAGAAGGCGTGAAAAGAGTGTGAAGAAGTTGTGGTGTGATTGTAGTTGTGATATTGGTTCTAGCTAGGATTAGAACTCGACATTTAGCTTTGTGTCGTTAATTTGGTGTAAGCTAAGGTGTGTACGGTTTTCTCCGCCATAAGGGAGGTTATTGACTTAGTGAAGAAAACTCTCGAGCTTGGTGCTCGGGGAGTGGAGTAGGGCAAGGAAGGTGTCCTTGTAGCCGAACCACTATAAATCCTTTGTCTCTCGGTTTGATCTTTCCATCTTTTACTCTTTGCTTACTTACTTATTTACATTTCATATATAGTTATTATTGCTTGTGTTGTGCATATATTGATTTCACATAAAGATCAAACTAGGTTCTATTCACAACATTAATTTCATAATAAACAAACCATAAGGTTATATATATATATATATATATATATATATATATATATATATATATATATATATATATTTGTGTGTGTGTATATATATATATATATATATATATATATATATATATATATATATATATATATATATATATATATGTGATTAATAAAATTATAATTTCTACACAACAATCTTAATAAGTAGGTTTCATACAATAATTGACAACAAACTTGTATCTATATTTTTGCATCAAAGTTTTTGTAACTTGCATCTATTCTTTACAAGCAAACTTTTATAAAACGAAAAAGACGTAAAACTATTCAACCCCCCCCTTCTAGTTTTCCACATAATTGTTACTTAAATTTGTTGTAAATTTCTTTGTGTAGTCTTTTATGTAATTTTTTTTTTGTATATTTTGTTTTGTAAGTATCTTTGTAAGTTTGTTTGTGAATTTTGTTATCTAAATTAGTTTATTAGAATATGAGAATTTTTTTATTGTTTATTTTTTTATTTTATATATTTTGTTGTGTAAATTTAAAGTATGTAGTTGGTAAATATATGTATTGTGATTATATATCTTAATTTTTATTCTTTCTTTCTTTAGTCATATAATAATACATATGAAAGGTTTATCTCATTTCTTGGTTTATCTCATTTTTTGAAGATTGAAAATTTTGAAAACTTAAGAGTTGTATTCGGAATATATGTAGCAAAGTTGACTTCAAACATACATGTAGTAATTATTTGATAAATTGAAATGTCAAGGGTCTCGTTATATTTAGGAATGATTTGATAAATGTGCAATCATTAGATTTAGGAATGATTTGATAAAAGTGACAATGCCAATTCAAATGACATTTGTTAGTCGTGAAAAAAAAATTAATGCTTTTTAAATTAAATACTTTCTAAAATATTTCTTATTCAAGACTGTATACACATTTTAATCCTCATTTTCATTTTCAACTTGTGCTAACTCATAGAATGAAGTAGAATAGAAGGAAATGAAAAATCAAAGAAATGTTGATGATATTATGTACTAAGAAGTTTTACGTGACGAGTAACGTGTATTGTTAGTTCATTTTTACTAAATGTTTGTATATGTTATTTGATACATGTTTAAAAAAAAATATGAGTTGAACTATCACTTGTTACAAACTTTTGCAATTACATTTTGATATTTTAATGTTTTATGTTTGAACATTACATGAAATACTTACCACAATATCATAACTATAATTGTTTGTCGCTAGAAAATTCCGTTGCTATGCATAGGTACTTGTCTAGTCTTCTTAAATAATAATGTACTTTTTTTGTTCATGAATATATGATAATGCCTTATTTAGTTTTTTACATGTTAGTCTTTCTATTCCTATATCTGCATTCATTGTCGCTAGTGCCAATAATAAAAGGGGATAGCTTGTCTACAATTTTTGTAGCCAATTGTCTACAATCCTCCACTAAAAATACACAAGAAATTAATCAGGGACCCACAAAAAGAATTCAGGACCCATAAAAAGAGTCAGGGACCCACAGCTTATAGCACACAATTGTAGCCAATTAGCTACAAAATATTGTAGCTAATATATTCACATAATAAAATATGGTAACTTGATGTGTTTGTCTGATGAATAAACTCACGTTTTGACCTTGTAACCTTTGGTGGTTTGCTCATGCTTTCTGCAAGTTTATATCCTGTTTTGAGTTCTTTGTAGCAATTTAAACTGCTTATTAACCTTTACTACATGTTGCATCCCTTTGTAGATTGTTATGGATTTTCACCGTGTTAAGAGGACATAAAAGAGTGATAGATCTTAATTGGTGATGTACATAGTTTACCTCTTTATGGATATACTCCTTACACTATATCTGTGATTTTATTTCATGCATCTAAAATGAAAGTTTCCCTCACTTGTGTTACTGAATAAGTGATTTATTTTCGTTATGCAGCTAGGATCTATGTTGACTGCAGACATGTGCACCGACGTGTTTCAGTTTGACGTATCTGCAGCCGCAGCAGCTTCAGGAGCCATAGTCCCTGCCACCTCAGTGGGAAACATCACGGCTGAAAATGGCCACAATTCAAGCTACATCACCACTGTGAAGAATAGAAGGGTCCTCTCTGGTCTTCCAACTCCCCTTTCCAGTTCCACCACCAACATCACCAAAGAACAAGTATGAGGTCATGACTCAGAACACAAAGACCACCACAAAAAACAATTCAGTTTTATCTATGGTGGTTTTCGTTTTGTTTGACCCTAGGGAGGCCAGGGACACTGCTGGTGTGGAAGGGATGATGGGTGGTAAATCGTTCTCAAGGATATTTTTGGTGGTTTTATTAGACAGCGTCAAGTACGTGACCTATGTTGGGAAACTGGTTGGTAAAAGTGACTTTTGACCAACTTTGGACACAATTATTTATATGTATGTGTCATATATATAAGTAATAGTTTGTAGGTTTGCGTTCTCCTCGAAGAGAGCTTCGCAATGAGCCTTTATGTGTCCAAAATAGAGTTGATGTGAATGAGATATCGGGTCTCAAAGTTAGTCATTCGGTACCATGACTAAAGTGGAAAAATAGTTTACTTTCTATCCCACATCGGTTGGAGGAGTAAACTAGGGTAGAGTCTATTGTGTATAAATAGACGCCCTAATTCCATAGATTTGACACACATCAAATCAATAAGTATTATTAATTTCCAACATAAGGAATACGCATATCTTAAGATGAAATTTAATGCAGTTTAGTTAAGTCCGACAGTACAACTTACTGTTTTGGCTGTTGTACCCTTGGAAACAGATGACGAATCTGTTTTAAGAGAAGCGTGTCAAACACGTGCCGCATCTTTTTAGTGCTTCGTTGCTGATCTCCTTTGCTAATCTAGTAAGTATTTTTATTAGTTTATTGTTTTATTTCATTATCATTTATATATGCTTACATTCTGTTTGTATTTAATTTTCTGTTATTTATATACTGTTAATTTTATTTGTTGTAATTTAGATTTTATTAATAAAGTGTAACAGTTTCCCTACAATCTTAAAACATATTCTGTGTAACAGAATTAAAACACTTTTATTAAAATCGGATTAATTTAATTAGCAGATTTTATACAAACTATTTTTCTACTAAAACCAAGATTGCGTTTCTTTAAAAATCAGTTTTATAACTAAACAGAATTTTAATTAACAGATTTGGTTTAACAGCTTGATAAACGATTTTAAAACAGTTTATTGAATCAGTTTAATTGAAACCATGATGAGTTTCTTTTCAAACTGATTTTTTTGTTTGTTACGTATGTTATTGTTTGAATCTTGATTTATTGAAACCAATATTGTGTTTCTTAGAATCAAATTTGGTACAAGTTTATATAAACCATGTCGAGTTTATTAGATACCATATTGTTTTAACAGTTGTTGTGTTTTAATATTCCCAAGTTAACTGATGGTAACATAATTTGTGACCCTAGTGAATCTTGGTAATGTAATTGGTGCGCCAATTACTAACATGGTTGCAAATCATGATGAAATCAGATTCATTGAAACCAAGTGGAGTTTTTCTGAAAGAAAACAAGGCAGTTCAAAGTGATATCGGAGGTGGATATGTGTCTCCATTTCCAAATGTATGTGTTAAACATTGGAATAAGACATAAATTTATTGCTCCTTATACGCCTCGACGGAATTGTTGAATGAAAAGAATCATGCCTTGAAAGATATGGTTATACCATGTTATTAAAGTCCTGGTTTAAGACATGGCATGTGGGGGAAAGCGATTCTATCGGCTACTTATCTTTTAGATAAGATCCTGTTAATACAAATATCGCCTAAAAACGTTATTTATATTTTACGATCTTTGCTAAGTTTTCTTAACGACAAAGTATAAACTTTAAGTTTTAGCAATACATGAATATAGCTAAAGTCTTTCATAACTAGACTTTATTTCATATAAACATTACATTTGCTACATTTAAATTTCATATAAAACATAAAATTTTCATATTTCTAAAAATAGAAAATGTTGTATGACATCATGGCATGCTGTACAATCTTAGAAATATTTCCAAAATCTCTAAGTTGACTTTTGAAAAGATCTCATGCATATTTGGAAAGATTCTTACTCAACATATCTTGTGTAGAACCGTAGAGGGGGGTGAATATGGTTTCTTAGGCTTTTTGAACGTTTAAAAACTTTAAGCCATAAGAGTCACTAAGTGGTTGTACAATAATCCAACAACCACTAACACAACCAAAGTATATAAAGCAAGTAAAGAGACACCACGATATATATTGTTTCGGGATGGGGGGTTTATACCATCCGTACGTCCAGTTGCAAATCCACAACATGATACTATTCCACTAGTATAATCCTTTCGGTGGACTACAAACCGTTACAATTCACTCCACCGATATTCACTAATATCGATGCTCACAAAGAAGGAGTTACTCCCACGGTATTCTGCCCTCGGAAACCACCCGAAAGAATCTCATGATTCGACTTCACCTAAGGGTCACCAAGACCACTACCAAGACTTCCCACCGGAAGTATCAAACCCCAACTAGATCCCCAATGATCTAGGCTTGGTTACCAAGACCCAATGATCTAGGAGTTACTCCCACGGTATTCTGCCCTCGGAAACCACCCGAAAGAATCTCATGATTCGACTTCACCTAAGGGTCACCAAGACCACTACCAAGACTTCCCACCGGAAGTATCAAACCCCAACTAGATCCCCAATGATCTAGGCTTGGTTACCAAGACACAAGACTTCCCTTACAAACAATTGAATGAATGAATAAGTGTTTGTTCAACCAAGCCCTAACCTAACCTAGAGACTCGATTGTTGTAGAAAGGGTAAAGATAAGAAGACCCTCGCCACAATCACAAAAGTGGATTAAGTTCTTGTGATTCTTCCCTTGCAAGGAGATGTGTTCTTTCAAAGACGTTAATATGTTAAACTAAGAACACAAGATAGAATTAGAGGATTAGAGAGAAAGAATGTAAAAAGAAAGAATAATAGCAAGGGGTGAGGAATACAAGAGGCAAGGGGGTATATATAGGCCAAGACCCAAACTTGGGAAAAATTTACCGGGCCCGGCGCGCTGCCCACGCGTCAACACGCGGGTGACGCGCCAAAGGCTCTGTAACATTTTTCCCAAATGTTGAGTTTTGGTCTTGTAAATACCTACCCTTGCTAAACCCCCAATTGTACTTCACACTAAACCTTAACATTAATCAATCTAAGGTTTACCAACTCAAATAGCCAATTTGGAAAATGTTTTGTACAATGTTTATTAGAAAACCAATTATCAAAGATAGAAAGAAATAAGACATAATTGGGTAGGGTTAGAATGGGTGTTCCTCATATGCCATGGGATATTCCTCTATTGGGAAGGGTGAATGAGGTTAGGTTAAGAAGTAACCATGGTTAGGTTAGAAGGTTAACCATGGTTAGAGTAAAGGGTGTATCCAAGGGAATATTCCATCCTTGGTGTTTTTAAGAGTTAACCATGGTTAGTTGAGAATGGGTGTGTAGAGAACTAACCATAGTTGGGTTAGAAGTGGACTATGGTTGGGTAAGAGAGGATATCCAAGGGAATATTCATTCCTTGGAGAAGAGGGTGGGTGAAAAGTTAGGATGTGAAAGGGTGTAAGGAATATAAGGTATGAGTTGGATTGTGTAAGTGTGTAAGGGAATAAAGGTTGGGTAGTGTAAGAGTGAAGGGGTGTGATGTGTGTAAGGAATATATAAGAATGGATTTGATGGGGAGCCTAGTGTGTGTAGAGAGTTAGATGGTTGTGAGGTAGTGTGTGTAAATTTGAATGTAAAGGTGTTGGGAGTGTAAGGAATATGTTGTAGAGATGGGATGTGTATAGGGACTGAGTTGTATGTGTAAGGAATATGTAAAGGGGATGTGATGGGGAGCCTTGTGTGTGTGAAGAGAGGTATGTGAGTGAAGTGTGTGTATTTTGAAAATAAAGGTATGTGTATGTAAATATGTATGTGTAAGGATGTGTATGTGTAGAAAAGAGTGTATGTGTGTATAGGGAAGTGTATGTATGTGTGTATGAGAAAGGTGTATGGGAAATGTATAAAGTTAGGGGAATCTTGTGTGGGAGTTTGTGAAGGGACATGAGTACACTTTTGTAAGGAGTGTAAGGGAATATGTAAGAGGTTGTTGGGAAAGGATTTTTGGGAAGGATTGTGGGAGATTTGGTGGTTTGTCTTTAGTGAAAATGAGATTAAGAAGGTAATTAAGAAAAAGATTATGAGATAATCTAATTGTCATTCAGAAGAAAAGGTTTAGACAATTAAGATTATGAGTTGAGAAAATCATAGGTTACTTATAAGTCCAAGTAACACAACGTCGAGAATCCATAGTTTCATAACTCGTGAATTTTCACGACTCGACGTTCTCAACTAACACCTTGGTACAAACAAGTGCCATGATGTAAAACATAACCCAAGCAGGAAAGGATGTGTTTACGCGAAGTGACCTTTGACTTAGTTTGACCAATAAGGGAGTAAACTCGTTACCTGATTAGAGAAAACGTAAGCACGGGATATGAGCATATGGATGCTTTCACGTGATGTTACGTGAAATATATAAGCTCCCTAAGTTTAGAAAAGCCTTGGCTAGAGGCAAGAGTTAGAAAACATGAGTTGGTGTTTTCCCATAAACGGGTGTTTCAAAAGTTAGATCTCTCTAATCCCAAAACTCGTTTCGAGTGTTCTCAATTAAGCACATAGCATATTCATACATGTATTGAAAGATCCACATTTGTCGGGTAAGGGGAAAGCCGACTTTTAAAATTCATCTCGAACCATACAGTAGCCTGGCGCGTCAGCCACGCGTCAACGCGTGGCCATCGTGCCAGGAGCAGATATGGATTCAGGGAATTTTGGCTATCGTTTGTTATTTTATGTGTTTCGAAGGTTTATTTGTCATCATTAAAACATTAGGAGATCTTGACAATGTTGCCTCAATAATCTCCCCCTTTTTGATGATGACAAATAAAAACCGAAAGCAAATAAAATTACAAAACGTAGCGAAGACAAAGCGCACCGTTGATGTAGCTTGCGTCTTGACCTTGCCTTGTAATTTGGTGAAGCCTTTGTTTCTTTAACTTGAATAGGTCTTCACGCTCTTGCTTTCTTTCTCCCCCTTTTGTCGAATCAAAAAGGCGGGACTTCCATTGAATGGGAAAATAGCTTGTTCCTTGGCACCCGAGCGTGCTCCCCCTTGATCATAGCTCCCCCTTGATCGTTGCTTCCCCTTGTTCCAAGGCGGGGATCCATGGGTCAAGAGCCTCACCTTTGCGGTGTCCTAGCTACATAAAACACAACAACATGCAACAACCAAGAGATCCTCACATGTGAAAGTCCAAAATGGGTTAGATGACCATTTGGATACTTGCAACATGGGTTAGTTCACAACAATATGTATATATTTATCAAATATGACTCCAATAACAATTTGTTGATCATGGTAAAAGAATATATGAATTTTTAATTAGTGATTCATGCATTTTGTTCTATAAATACCATCATAAGAAATCATAACATAATATCAAAATAAACTTCATAAGCATTTTTATTGAAACAAACACCATGTAGGACATACAAGAAGACTAGTATATGATCCTAAATTATCCAAACAAGCTTATGAAAAATCCTAAGAGGATGCTACTTAAGACTACAAGATTTATCACTTCACTCTTCATCCTTTTCTTGAAGAGTCACCCTAGAGATGTCTTTGAGACTGGCGGCCATCACCAACATATCATTGTTGATGGATTTATGGAGTTCTCTTATCTCCTCACGAATGGAGAGAACATTCTGCTCAATCACATCTTGGGTGGAGCAACATCCGCACCTATGGGTATGGTTGTCCTCAAGAGGTATTCCAAGATTTCCTTCAATCTTGTGCCAAATGTCGTCTTCCACCAAACAAAGTTTGACGAAATCTTTGACAATTGGAATCTCCGCACCATTGATGTTATCCCAATCGACATTCTCTTCTTCCACCAGTGTCATCATTCTTCTACCATCGTTGAAATGGTAGGATGAACCAACATATTCATCATCAAGATCCATTTTCTTTAGTTTCTTTAAGTGTGAGCTTTTATTATGCAAGATTTGGTGTTTAGCAAGTATGCAAGATTACTCCTCTTATAGATGAATTAAGGTGGTTGTTAGGATTCTTCTTTCTTAAAAGTTGGTCAAGCAATCAAGATCAAGGTACTTAGATGCTTGATAGGATGTTCAACCCATCTAACTCATGTACTAATATGCTTTGATCACATGTTGTTGGGAAGAGTTATTCAAAGAGCTATGAGTGTTTTTAGTTTGTATTAGGTTAAGATTGAGTGATCTAGATTCTCATGCTAGTTCCTACAATTTATCATGTATGCACCATAATTTGTTAAGCCATGCATGAAGTTCTTAATTATGGTTGAATAAGAAATCTTGCTAGATCACTATTTCAAAGTTAAATGATTCCATACATTTTAATTAGGCTTGCAACATATATTTATCACATAAAGTGAACAAGTAGAGTTAGATATAAAATTTTCAACACAAATGTGAATTGCGATCCAAAATTTTCTCTAATCTTGGTAATTTGACATAATTAACATAATCAAGTTTCTACCAAGATATTTTATGTCAAACTTTCTTGTTCATTACACATAGTATAGACATGTAGAATCTAGAATATTATCAATCATCGTTTGAATGATGAATTGATATATATCTTTCCTCTCGGAAAACATTTAATTGTATTTCCTTCCATGCCTCCACATAAGTCCTAGATATATAAACATATAAACTCTAAGAACACCTAACGGACTTACAAACAACTCCTAGACATTTTGTTCTAGCTTAAAGATTGTTCTCCTAAGATGCATGTCAACCATGTACACCTAAACCTATCCCAAAGCTATTTGGATTTTTGAAAAATGTCATGCCAAAACTTAAACTTGTTTATTTTGTGACCTAAGAGTCCTTTTATTCTATTCATCAATGACTTGTTCTATGGGATGACCCCTCGCTTCTCTCAATTGCTTAGGATTGCCTTCATTCGAAACATTAACTTGTAATGACGGCGGCCTTTCTTGATCATGAACTATTTGTTCGTTGATCACATCATCTTCTACATAAGGAGATGAATTAGGCTCAGGCATGCTCTCATCAAAGGTAACATTGAGAGATTCCTCAATTCTCATTGTTTCCTTGTTAAGCATTATGTATGCTTTACTAGTTTGAGAGTATCCTAGGAACACACCTTCGTACGACTTTG
The DNA here is from genome assembly GCA_030686995.1 of Artemisia argyi. Lineage (NCBI taxonomy): Eukaryota > Viridiplantae > Streptophyta > Magnoliopsida > Asterales > Asteraceae > Artemisia > Artemisia argyi. The sequence goes on along the minus strand of JARVZY010003518.1, from coordinate 31,974 downwards.
GGTTGAATTTGGTGAGATATTCTTTGGTGTTAAGTATGAATACTTTACAACCAAACACTTTAAATTACTCTAAGGAAGGTTTCCTATTCCTAAGAATTTTACATGGAGTTTTATTTATGACTTTTCTTATGTGGACTCTATTAAAAATATAGCATGTGGTATCTAGGGCATGACACCAAAACTTTTGTGGAATGGATTGCTCCTCAAGCATTGCACGACTCATCTTTCTTAACTTATGATGTGTTCTTTCAACAATCTCAAGCGATTGAGAAGTGAACGGGCTCGATAAGTTATAAGATATTCAATGTTGTTCATCAAAGTGTAGAAGTTTCCTCCGTAACTTTGGATTGGAGATGGACCATACAAGTTTAAGTGCAACAATTCTAAAACTCTATTAGTTGACACTTCATTCCTATTCCTATTGCTTGCTTGTCCTTGACTCCCTAGACACGTATCACAATAATGTCTCTCAAAACTCAACTTCGGTAAATTCCTTACTAGCTCGTTGGAAGCTAGGTTTTGGACTAACCTCATGTTGACGTGACCTAACCTCCTATGCCAAAGCGTTGAGTAATCCACCATGGATGTAAGACATATGTGTTGTTTGGAGTTATCTCCCAACTTGCATGTGTACAAGTTATTCCTTCTATGACCTTTAGCTAACACAACACCATTTTTACTAATAGTACAATCTACTTTAGTAAACTTAACCTCACAATCATCATCACTTAATTGACTTACACTAATCAAATTAAAACTTAAACCCCTAACATGCTCAACATTGGTAATTTCTATGGAGTCATGAAGGACATTACCTTTGCCAACAATTTTGTCGTTTAGTTTGCTCCCAAGAATGACTTGATTGCCATTATACGCCACATATGAGGTGAACAATCTTCTATTTCCGGTCATGTGTTTAGTGCAACCACTATCCACTATCCACTCATCCGGTTGTAGATCACTTTTGAGACAAACCTACAACAAAGACACAACTCATGCTTTTGGTACCCATTACCTCTTGGGTCCATTTTGGTTAGCATATAGGGTGCTCAAGTTGAACATTCTTCGGTCTTGAAGCAAGACACATTGTTTCTCAATACCAAATCTAGAGAAAGCAGACCAAGGATTATTTTGAAAATTATTTTGATTTTGAAAGCTTGGTCTATAGCTATGATATGTTTGCGGTCTAAAGAAACTTTGGTTTGAATAGGAGTTGTCTCTCCTTTGATTGTTGTTCTGTTGGTATTGAGACGACCTTTGGTTATAATTATAAAAATTTCTTCTTTGATTACTTTGAAATGAAGGTCTTTGGTTATATGAAGTAGTAGGTCTCACATTGGGTGTAGGCAGGAGTGGTCTATTATTCACTCGAGTTTGTGTATAACCAAGACCATTACGGGAACCCGAATTATAACTTTGTTTTGGGTTTTCTTTTCTTGCAATGGGAGCTTGGTTACCTCGAGTATTTGCAAAAGGAGCTTGAGAAGTAGTTGGTTTAACAAGATTATTTGACGAAGATCCAACTTTTCTCAGAGACCTGGCGCGTTGATGCGTCCTTCAGCGTGTCAGGCTCGAAAACTTGTGGATCTTCGTTTTGACTAGATTTGACAAACACTATTGGTTTTGTTAGACTCTCGGAAGTAGTTTTACCTTGTTTTGAAAATCCAAGACCTCCTTTATCTTGGGATACTTTTTGACGACTTATTATTTCTTCTAAATCATTAGTACTCTTTTTATATTTTGAAAAACTCAGATACTCTTTTTGAAGTTTGGATACTTTATCATTCAAAGAGTCAACCTCAAGTGTGAGCTTCTCATATCCTTTACACGGTTCAACCTCCTCTTTGCAATGATTTAGAATCTTGACTTCTCTTTCGAGTTCATAAATCCGTTTATTTGATTTGATACGTTCTTGTTCAAGAATGTGTTTTTCTTTAAGAATATTTTCAAACATTTTTCTAAGATCATCATTAAATTTGAATAGTTTCTCATTCTCCTTTTGCAAATTATTAACATTTGAATTGTTGTTAGAAGTAGAAGGGTTTTGATGTACCTCAAGTTTTTCTTGTGCCATGAGACAATTAACATCATTAGTCGGTTGGTCTTCCTCTTCACTATCGCTCCATGCACCGCTGACGAAAGCTTTGTTCACCTTAGACTTCGGGCAATCATTCATAAAGTGGCCTTTCTCACTGCAATTGTAGCATGCTTGAGAGAGCCTAGAGCTTTCACCCACTTTGTTGTTGATGTCTCGACTTCTACCAAAGTTGTTTCTTCCACCATTTCCTCGGTTACCAAACCTATTACCTCTTCTAAAGTTACCACCTTTCCAAAAGAACCTCCGAAAGTTCTTAGCCACAAGGTTGTACTCTTCGTCATCAACATCGTCTTCTTCATCACTACCATCTTGACTATCACTATCATCACTAGCTTGGCTACTAGTGACTTTAGCTTTAAGAGCCAAAGACTTAACCTTCTCCTTCTAGTCTTTGGTACTTGCCTTGTCATTCTCAAGAATCATCTCATAGACCTTGAGATTGCCGATGAGGTCGTCAAGAGGAAGTTCCGCCAAATTCTTGGCTTCTTCAATGGCCGTCACCTTGGGCCGCCACTTCACCAGAAGAGCTCGGAGAAACTTTCTCACATGGTTCCTGTTGTAAAAGCTAGGATCTAGATCCGTGAGGCTTGTGATTATAGCATTGAACCGTGTGTAACCATTGTCAATGGTTTCATCGTCGGAGATTGAAAACTTCCCATATTGTTGTATGAGCAAGTCGATCTTGCAATCTTTGACTTGTGAGTTCCCTTGATGGGTGATGATGGGAGAGTGCCAAATCTCCTTGGCAGTTTTCCACACATGGACTCTCTTGAACTCCCTTCGAGGTAGAGCATTGTAGATCATCGTCTTAGCTTCATCATTCTTGCCAAGCTTTCTCCTCTCATCATCTTTTAGATCCGAGTGTGGCTTTTCTACCAACAACTTTGTTTCGGGGTCTTCCACTACGAACACAAAGTTGCCATTTTGGATGATTTCCCACAAATCAAGATCCATGGACCTAACATAGGTCTCAAACCGAGTTTTCCAAAAACAAAACCCATCAGTTTCTAGAAAAGGTGGTCTTTGCATAGAACACCCCTCAACATAGTTCTCTTGAGCCATGGATCTATACTCAACTTTACCAAAAATCTTAGTAAGGATTTTAGATATTTGGAAAACAAGTTTTTGACTTAAAGCGACTTCTCGGGAAGGTTTTAACGCTCAAAAACTAGAGTATTCCGCTCTGATACCAATTGTAGAAGCGTAGAGGGGGGGGGGGGTGATTACGGTTTCTTAGGCTTTTTGAACGTTTAAAAACTTTAAGCTGTAAGAGTCACCAAGTGGTTGTACAATAATCCAACAACCACAAACACAACCAAAGTATATAAAGCAAGTAAAGAGACACCACGATATATACTGGTTCGGGATGGGGGGTTTATACCATTCGTACATCCAGTTGCGAATCCACGACACGATACTAATCCACTAGTATAATCCTTTCGGTGGACTACAAACCGTCACAATTCACTCCACAGATATTCGCCAATATCGATGCTCACAAAGAAGGAGTTACTCCCACGGTATTTCGCCCTCGGAAACCACCCAAAAGAATCTCGCGATTCGACTTCACCTAAGGGGTACCAAGCAACTACCAAGACTTCCCACCGGAAGTATCAAACCCCAACTAGATACCCAATGATCTAGGCTTGGTCACCAAGACACAAGACTTCCCTTATAAACAATTGAATGAATGAATAAGTGTTTGTTCAACAAAGCCCTAACCTAACCTAGAGACTCAATTGTAGTAGAAAGGCTAAAGATAAGATGACTCTCGACACAATCACAAGAGTGGATTAAGTTCTTGTGATTCTTCCCTTGCAAGGAGACTTGTTCTTTCAAAGATGTTAACGTGTTTAACTAAGAACACATGATAGAATTAGAGTATAAGAGAGAAAGAATGTAGAGAGAAAGACTAATAGCAAGGGGTGAGGAATACAAGAGGCAAGGGGGTATTTATAGGCCAAGACCCAAACTTGGGAAAAATTTATCGAGCCTGGCGTGCTGCGCACGAGTCAACGCGCGGGTGACGCGCCAGAGGCTCTGTAACATTTTTCCCAAATGTTGAGTTTTGGTGTTGTAAATACCTACCCTTGCTAAACCCCCAATTGTACTTCACACTAAACCTTATCATTAATCAATCTAAGGTTTACCAACTCAAATAGCCAATTTGGAAAATGTTTTGTGAAGTGTTTATTAGAAAACCAATTATCAAAGATAGAAAGAAAGAAGAGATAATTGGGTAGGGTTAGAATGGGTATTCCTCACATGTCATAAAAGAGAGAAGAGAATATGCCATGGGATATTCCTCTATAGGGAAGGGTAAATGAGGTTATGTTAAGAAGTAACTATGGTTAAGTTAGAAGGTGAACCATGGTTAGAGTAAAGGGTGTATCCAAGGGAATGTTCCATCCTTGGTGTGGTTACGAGTTAACCATGGTTGGGTAAGAATGGGTGTGAAGAGAACTAACTATAGTTGGGTTAGAAGTGAACTATGGTTGGGTAAGAGAGGATATCCAAGGGAATATTCCATCCTTGGAGAAGAGGGTGAGTGAAAGGTTAGGATGTGAAAGGGTGTAAGAAATATAAGGTATGAGTTGGATTGTGTAAGTGTGTAAGGGAATAAAGGTTGGGTAGTGTAAGAGTGAAGGGGTGTGATGTGTGTAAGGAATATATAAGAATGGATGTGCTGGGGAGCCTAGTGTGTGTAGAGAGTGAGATGGTTGTGAGTAGTGTGTGTAAATTTGAATGTAAAGGTGTTGGGAGTGTAAGGAATATGTTGTAGAGATGGGATGTGTATAGGGAGTGAGTTGTATGCTTAAGGAATATGTAACGGGGATGTGATGGGGAGCCTTGTGTGTGTGAAGAGAGGTGTGTGAGTGAAGTGTGTGTATTTTGAAAATAAAGGTGTGTGTATGTAAGTATGAATGTGTAAGGATGTGTGTGTGTAGAAAAGAGTGTATGTGTGTATAGGGAAGTGTATGTTTGTGTGTATGAGAAAGGTGTATGGGAAATGTATAAAGTGAGGGGAATCTTGTGTGGGAGTTTGTGAAGAGACAAGAGTACACTTTTGTAAGGAGTGTAAGGGAATATGTAAGAGGTTATTGGGAAATGATTTTTGGGAAGGATTGTGGGAGATTTGGTGGTTTGTCTTTAGTGAAAATGAGATTAAGAAGGTAATTAAGAAAACGATTAAGAGATAATCTAATTGTCATTAAGAAGAAAAGGTTTAGACAATTAGGATTATGAGTTGAAAAAATCATAGGTTACTTATAAGTCCAAGTAACACAATGTCGAGAATTCATAGTTTCATAACTCGTGACTTTCCACGACTCGACGTTCTCAACTAATACCTTGGTACAAACAAGCTAAGTGCTTTGCCATGATGTAAAGCATAACCCAAGCGGGAAAGGATGCGTTTACACAAAGTGACCTTTGACTTAGTTTGACCAATAAGGGAGTAAACCCATTACGTGATTAGAGAAGACGTAAGCACGGGATATGAACATATGGATGCTTTCACGTGATGTTACGTGAAATATATAAGCTCCCTAAGTTTAGAAAAGCCTTGGCTAGAGGCAAGAGTTAGAAAACATGAGTTGGTGTTTTCCTATAAACGGGTGTTTCAAAAGTTGGATTTCTCTAATCCCAAAACTCGTTTCGAGTGTTTTCAATTAAGCACATAGCATATTCAAACATGTATTGAAAGATTCACATTTGTCGGGTAAGGGGAAAGCCGACTTTCAAAATTCGTCCCGAACCATACAGTAGCCTGGCGCATCAGCCACGTATCAACGCGTGGCCAGCGCGCCGGGAGCATATATGTATTCGGGGAATTTTGGCTATCGTTTGTTATTTTATGTATTTTGAAGGTTTATTTGTCATCATTAAAATATTAGAAAATTTTGACAATGTTGCCTCAACATATTGTAGTTGACTTAAAGGATCTTGATTAGAATTGGATAGATATGGAAAGATTTCTTGAGCATTTGACTGTCAGATCTAGCGGAACTCTGTGGGTACAAGGGCAGAACCCTTGTTTTGGTTCTGTCGGTTCCGCCAGCCTGCTGTTTTGGTTGGCTATAAATAGCAAACCACACTCTAGAAATTAATCATCACTTACCATTATAATTTACACATACATTCTCATTTCATTCATCTAACTCAATAACATTTCATTTGTGTGAGATCTTTTGTAGCAAAGAAGATCACAAGTTCATCCAAAAGTTACAAGTCTCAACATAACGTTGCACGTCTTGTTAGCTTAGCATTGTGTAAACTTGTATAGTTTACATTTCATTTGATTGTGTATTTTCAGTAGTGATCGGTTAGTATTTTAGTCCTGAAAATACATAGTGTGACGGGAGTGGTTGTACCCTTGTAAAAGAACTCGACATCTATCTTTGTGTCGGTAATCTTGTGTAAGTGACGTGTTAGGTTTTCTCCACCGGTGAAAGGAGCTTGTTGACTAGTGAAAGAAACTCTCAAGTTGGATACTCGGGGCGTGGAGTGGGGCAAGGAAAAAAGTGTCCTTGTAGCCGAACCACGATAAACATTCGTGTTGTGTTTTGATTGTTTCTTACTTTACTCTTGCATATTACTTATCGTTTAGTAGTTTCGATTATTGATTACACGTAAAGGTTTCAAAGTTAAACCAAGTTAAAAACCGGTAAACTATTCAACCCTCTTCTAGTTTTCCACAATTGGCATCAAGAGCTACATTACTCAAGCTTTTAAAATATATTGAGTTTTAAAACTTGAAACGATCCATGGATTTTAAAAATTACAAAGAAGGGCAATCTATGCAAAGACCACCACTCTTTGAAGCAAATGGCTTTATTTATTGGAAAAACCGCTTTGAAACTTACGTGAAATCAAAAGATATAGATCTATGGTATATAATCATTGATGGTGAAAACTAAGCCACTTTTAAGGATGTTACAAATGGTAAAGATGAGGATAGCTCACTTACTAAACATAATGAAGATCAAAAGAAATTGATTGCTAAAAACAATGAAGCTAAAATGATGCTTTACAATGCTTTACCAAAGAAAGAGTATGAAAGAGTTTTTATGTGTAAAACCGCTAAAGAAATTTGGCAATCTTTAATAGTCACTCATCAAGGAAACTCACAAGTTAAGGATAACAAAATTGATCTTCTTATTCAACAATATGAACAATTTTCTATTCCCGAAGATGAAATTATTGATTGTGCATTTGCTAGATTTAACACTATTATTACTTCACTTAAAGCACTTGATGAATCTTTTTGTAGCAAGAATTTTTTCAGGAAATTCCTTAGAGCACTCCATCCGAAGTGGAGAGCCAAAGTGACTGCAATTGAAGAATCTAAAGATCTTTCAAGCATGTAATTTGACGAGCTAATTGGAAACCTCAAAGTTCATGAAATGGTAATGGAAAAAGATTCAGAAATAGTTAAAGGCAAGAAAGAAAAAGTCAAGTCCATTGCCTTGAAAGCTAGAGTTCAATCAAGTGATGATAAAGAATCTAGCTCGGATAGTGACGATGAAGAATATGCCATGGCCTTTAGAGACTTCAAAAAGTTCTTTAGAAGACGAGGGAAGTTTGTAAGGCAACCTAGAGATGACAAGAAAGCCTTCCGAAAAGATCGTGATGACAAGAAAAGAAAGGGTGAAAGAAAGTGTTTTAGGTGCGGAGACACAAGTCATCTCATAGGAGAATGTCCAAAACCACCCAAAAGTAAAACTCAAAAATATTTTGTAAGTGGCGCTTGGAGCGATAGTGAAGATGATGACGAGGAGCCAAAGAATAATGAAATTGCTCTCATGGCTCAAGACTTAAATGAGGTATGCTTGAAAGTTAGTTTGGAACCGGATGAATGGATCAAAGATAGTGGTTATTCAAGGCATATGATGGGAAACAAAAGCTTCTTCTCAACATATCAAGAATATAATGGAAATGATGTTACATTTGGTAGCAAAGTAAAAAGCAAAATCATCAAAAAAGGTACAATCTCTCATGACTCACTTTCTATTGATGATGTAGCTCATGTTGATAACCTAGGTTTTAATCTCCTTAGTATTAGTCAACTTTGCTGTAAAAAGTATAACGTCCTTTTCAGTGAAAATGGAAGTAAAATACTTAAAGACGGCATAACCATAGCCAAAGGTGTCCTTAAGAACGACGTATATGTCATGAAGATTGATCAAACATCTAGAGACAAACTTTGCCTCACTTCATTAGATGAATCTTCAACTCTATGGCATAGACGTTTAGGACACGCAAATATAAGACTCATACAAAACCTCTCCTCCAAAGATTTAGTTAGAAACCTACCTAAGTTGAAATATGACCAACACTTTTGTGATGCTTGCAAAGTTGGTAAACAAGTTCATAGTAGCCATAAGGCTAAAAATATGTTGTCTACATCTAGGTGTCTAGAGCTCTTACATATGGATTTGTTTGGTCCATCCGCCATACAAAGTTATGGAGGCAACTTCTATACTTTGGTCGTAGTGGATGATTATTCAAGATATACTTGGACAAAATTTTTGAAAAGTAAAAATGAAGCTTTTGACCAATTTGAAATTTTAAGTAAGAAAATTCAAAATCCATTAGAAACTTGCATTGTATCTATTAGAATGTACCACGGTCGTGAGTTTGACATTGAAATACAATTCGGAAATTTTGGTGATAAAAATGATATAACTCATAACTTTTCGGCACCACGCACTCCTCAATCTAACGGTGTAGTAGAACGTAAAAACCGGACTCTTCAAGAGCTGAGTAGAACAATGCTTAATGAACAAAATATTCCATAAAAGTTTTGGTGTAACGCCGTTGACACGTCAACTTACATTTTAAATCATGTCTTGATTAGAACATTTTTAAACAAAACTCCATATGAACTATATAAAGGTAAAAATCCTACACTAGGATATTTTAGAGTGTTTGGGAGTAAATGCTTTATACTTAACACCAAGGATTATTTAACCAAATTTGACCCAAAGTCTTATAAAGGTGTGTTTCTTGTGTAACACCCCAACCCGTCAAGGGTAAAGATATCACAATAAATAGTGTCCAGCAGAGCAAAACACAAGCTTAAAACTTTAACAATATAATGAGTACAAAGGTTACAAGTAAATTCCAAAATAAGGAAGATACGATAATAAAACAAAGTCCATCATTCAAGGGAACTCTAGGATAGGTCCACACACTCTCATCCCCAAAGCTAAACCTCGCTCCTAGCTTAAGTACCTGCCACATGGAAAAGAAACACGGCTGAGCATAAAAAGCTCAGTGAACAGATATGAAGATGACAAGCACATCAAGATATAATGAATAATCAAGGAACAAGGGATATGTTACATATGGTGTCAATGGAAATCAAGGGTTGTCAAGTTAATTATGAAGGTTAAGTATCAAGATTATCAAGTTAAATATCAAGGGTTAACAAGTTCAAGTATCAAGAATTAGCAAGTGTCAAGTATAAAAAATTAACAGGTGTCAAGTATCAAGTGTCAAGGCTTTCAGTATTTAACCCCCAGGCACAAACAAGTATCAAGTCAAGTATCCCAAGCTGGAGTAGCTAGCTCCCAAGATGTGAGGGGTTGCAATGCACGCAAGCCCGGTCACCAAGTATATAATGTAGTCCAAGTCATAATCATGATGGCCGTAGCCCAAGCAAGTATCAAGTCAAGACAAATCTAGGATGCATCCATACGCCCATGCAGGCCAATAATAATAATCATAGCAGTAGTCGATAACAAGAATCAGGGACGGTGTAGTACATCTCTCCAACCACACTAGAGTACATAACATTGGTGCATCAATGCTATGGTTGTGTCTACTCCACAACAAGTAGCTCCTGGGTAAAATACTAAAGGGTCAAGTGGTCAAGGTTCAATATCAAGTACAAGTGGTCAAGTCATAATCAAAGGTTCAAGTCAAAGTTCAATGTCAAGGGTTCAATGTCAAGGGTCAATATCAAGTATCAAGGTCTACTGTTCAATCAAGTAATATAAAGGGGAGAGAGAGAGAGAGAAAAGTCATGAGAGAGAAGTAGTTGTACTCTTGCTGAAAGAGTATGGAATATCTGCACCTTAAACCGGCAACAAAACCATAACATAACCATAGGAAGTCACTCCTTCTTCAGCGAATCTACAAAAATGGATGACCGGCTTAATATTAATGACTTATTTTAAATCAGATTACTCGTTTTAGTCAGCTTTCTATTTTTAGTAACTTTCTATTTTTAGTAACCTGCCAAATATAGTAATTTTCCATTTTAAGTAAGTTTTCCGTTTTAGTAAGTTTCCACATTTAGTAAGTTTCCCAAAATTGTAACTTTAATACGTTAAGATTATAATTGACAATTAATAATATTTAAGATTAAATGACTAATATAATGGTTTAGGTTTAAATATGTCAATTTAATAAGGTTTAGGGTCATAAATAAAATGTCAAATAAATTATTTTAAGGTTTATACTCTAATATTTTAAAATTAAAATTTTAGACCCCGCAGTTCATAATTTATTTATATGTATACTCGACATCAATTTATACCGCAACGACCTAAAACACATGTCAACACTCACGAGCGTACCCATACACCCAAACATATATGCACACGACACGCAACCATTATTCGTTTAAGAGCTAACATGTTATACGCACTACAAAAAACAGGAGAACAGGCGACGAACGTAATCCCGTCGACACAATGTCGACGGGACGGTGCAGAAAACGACAAAAATTCCGATTGACCGAAGCCAAGTGCGTTGAATTTTTTGGGTTAACATTATCCCGTCGACATGTCGACGGGACCATATTGGTCAAAATTTCCAACCTCAATAATTGTCAAAAATTGGGCGCGAACTTATCCTGCCTTATCATCCCGTCGACATGTCGATGGGATGATACTAAAAATGAATTATTACGTAATTAACGTTTGATTAGCGTTGATTACGTGTTTGGTTTAACGGTACCGTCGACATGTCGACGTGATTATAAGGTAAAAAATAATAATACTAAATTAGTGGTCAATATAAATGGCGGGATTATTTCCAGCGTGTTTTGTCCCGTCAACATGTGGACGAGATTATCTCCCCAAAAACTCTTCCTATATATGTTCCCACAAAAACATTCCCATCTCATTTTTTACCTATATACATTCTCACAAAATCATTTCCGTCTCATTTTACACATACATTCTTGATTCTCACAAATAAGTCAATCGTCAATTCTTACAAGACACACATGACTTGGCGTGGTTGCACAGTTGCAGAGGAGTACTCAAAAATCTTGTCACACGAGCTCCTATTTAATGAAGTTATGTTAACTTTTGGTCATGCAGTTTATGAGGAATATGGTTCTTTTAAGGACGCTGAACCGTGGATGAGAGACAAGATTATCGAATGGTGTAGGAAAAATTCGTACTACAAAGAGTACATGGAAGAGCTAGATGCTGCTGAAGCTCAAGCTGCTACTGAAGCTCAAGTTGTTGCTGTTGGAGGTGACGACGAAGCTGAAAGCACGTTGGAAACCAAACTTGATAATATGGGAAATAGGGTCACAAATCTTGAAGCTGCATTTGCACATATCAAGGAAATGAGCGCAAGGAAAGGAAAAGATGGTGCGAGTTCGAGTAAAGCGGGAAGTAGCCGCAAAAAAAAATAAACGGGTTGTTTCGTTTGATCTGTTCTTTTGGTTGTCGAGTTGTTTAGTTTGAGTTGTTTCCTTTGGTTGTCGAGTTGTTTAGTTTGGTTGTCGAGTTGTTTAGTTTGAGTCTGTATGAAAATGCATGTGGTTGAGAACTCTTGCTTGTTTCAAATAAACAGTCTGCCTTCGTGTTTGATAATTGTGATATTGTTCCTTCAGTTCTATTATTTGTGCGTACGAATTTAAAATATAAAGGACGTTCAACATCAGTTACCACAACAACAACAACATTTTATTAAACAACAACAATAACATCAACAACAACAGCAAACAACATCAACAACAACAACAATAACAACGATAACAGCAGCAACAACAACAGCAGCAACAACAACAGCAACAACAACAGTACTACATATGAAATTTATCCATGTCACCTAAAAGGTCACGGAGTATTGCATCCGACTGACATGCGTGGTCGTGGTTGTCGGGATATGTTGCCATTTCAAGTTTTGCCTCCAACATCCTTATTTTTGAGAGTAGCAACTGATTTTGTGCCTCAAGCATGTTTACCCTAAGATCTTTTTCATGACAGTTTGAGCACCTTGTTGGAGCAAATCCAGAACCGCTTGATGTTGAAGCTCCCAGAGAACCGGTCATTTTGGCGAGTCGTTCCTCCTTCCATAAAAAAAAAATCACATCCATGGTCTGTTGTCCCAGGCTGTTAAAGAGTAAAAACTATTATTTTTAACAACTAACCAAATTATTTATATAATACACGAAAAAGTATGTAATTATTCATCTCGTGTATAACTATATCATCTCGGCTCATTCGTTTAACATCTCGTGTACAACCATATCATCTCGGCTCATTCGTTTAACATCTCGTGTACAACCATGTCATCTCGGCTCATTCGTTTAACATCTCGTTTACAACCATATCATCTCGGCTCGTTCGTTTAACATCTCATGTACAACCATATCATCTCGGCTCATTCGTTTAACATCTCATGTACAACCATATCATCTCGGCTCATTCGTTTAACATCTTGTTTACAACCATATCATCTCGGCTCGTTCGTTTAACATCTCATGTACAATCATATCATCTCGGCTCATTCGTTTAACATGTCATGTACAACCATATCATATCGACTCGTTCGTTTAATTTTATAAACGGTACCCTACATGCAAAGTAATTAATTTTATAATTTAACTAGTTATTTTTAATTTTATAGATTGCCGGACGGGGTAGGGTAGTACCCGGCCTGAGGAGGCCACCGTTACCATATACCCCGCCTCCACCTCGAGGTATGTACAGTGATAATATTAATTATAGAATACTCATGACTCAATTTATGTATTGCAATGGCTGTTTTTAAATTTTGATTATTTCGTTTTTAGGTGTTGCCGAGATCTCTGCTGAGCTTGCTACAGCTCAAAAGAAGATTGTTGAGGCTGAGAAGAAGAGCCGGGAAGATGCTGAAGAACGCAAGACCATGATGAAGAAGCTCGATTTGTTGATGGGTTTTGCTTCGACCAACCCGCAATGGTCTCAGTATATGAGTCAGGTGGATTCTCAGCATGTGGATGGCTTGGGCAATGGAGCTGGCGGGAGCGGGAGTGGAGCTGGCAGGAGCGAGAATGGAGCTGGCGGGAGTGATGATATCGATGTTGATGGTGATAGTGATCATGATGAGTGACTTGGGGATGTAGAGGTACAAACCTGGGTTATTTTGTGTTGTACTTATAGTTGAAACAATATTTTCGCGATCCCTATCTTAGTATTTTGTAGTTTAACCTTTTGGCGACTTGAACATCGCGGGTATTAAAACATTTGTGGATATGGCAGCTAGGTTTAGATATTACCACCCCGTTTTGTAGACTTTATATGTTTTAATGCATTTTGAGGGTGTTTAGCGATAATTTGAATATGTTTTAGCCGATGTCGAGTTGTATGTGTTAGGACATGTTGATATTGAGTGATTTTATAGCTTTGGTATTACAGGTTTTGGTAGATTTTTCCGGAAAAAATCTGGAATATTGCTGGTTTTGCAGTCTGCTGTTAGCAGTATATAACATTGGTACCGTCGACATGTCGACGGCACCACCACCCAAAAAAATTTGATTATTTAATGATGCAGTCGACATGTCGACGGCATAATTAATACAAAAATATTGGTAGTTTAATAGGGCCGTCGACATGTCGACGGGATAATTAAACAAACGTTGACCAACACGTTGACACGTCAACTTGTTCCTGTCAACATGTCGACGGGATAGTATAAGCTTAATTAACGTTTAATAATTAATTTGTTAATAACATATACAATCCCGTCGACATGTCGACGGGAACAAGTTGACGGACGAAAGGGCTCTTTAACTGGAAAAACGAAGTGGAACCCACAATGTCGACGGCGATTGTCGACGGCAATGCTGTTCCCGACGGGGCATCGCCGTCGTCATGATCCCGTCGACATGACGACAGCAACGTATTATGCCGTCGACATGACGACGGCACCGTCGTAAAAAAGTCGAAGGGAAAAGGGTCGATCCTACTAGTGCCGACTCACCATATTCATGCACGACCCCAAAAAAAACGAGACGCAAAATCATTAACCAACTTGATTTCATCATACTCATGACAATACATACATAAACATATTATTACTCACCCATATATGTACATACCACATCAGACAATGAAATATAAATATGATTTGATCACCTACATTCGCACCTTTTTTACGTCCTTATAAAAAAAACGTACATGCATGCACACACGTTCCCATTTGACCGATCACTCTCCTTGCATATATATTTACTGGGTGCGTTTTAGGTTGGACTCGAATCGATAAGTGTTTAGTGAGAATACGACACAACATAGTCATACACCACGACACAATCACAACGTACTAACTCGACTCACAAAACGATCTTTACTTCAACTCGAGACGTCTCAATCCACGACATACAAGCAGGCCACAAGACACGACACCAACAACTTATAGTTCGATAAAGATTTCAACACAAGGTTGCCACTAAACACGACATAAGGGTCGATTTGGGCTGTTAACACGTGACCTCAATTCGAACTGGTTACACACGTAGGTTCGCTATGACTCGACTCACACGCAACATGCTATCCCACGTGCATTACGACATGGGAACCACAAGGCATGACACCAGGTTTTAGACTCGATCACCATGAATATACAAGACTCATATGACCAGATTTAAGACCACACATTCGAAAAGCAAAAACATAACCAAAGATCGACATATAAGTTTATCATTTTATGCGGTTCTTAACTCTTTCCATTCGATATATGTGTTTGGTTATAAACCATTTTAGTGTTGATCCAAGATACAAGGTATACTCGATTACTTATGTCTTTCCTCGTTATTTTATGTGTTGCAATAGTATGATTTTATGTGATGATATATTCGGTTAAACACATGCGATACTAGTCGATAATGAAAACAGAATAGCATGATCGAAACAGAAACAATAAGAGAAACTGAACAAGGTTTGTGACATAATACCCTTGTAACGTGACACAATGAAGAAAATGGCACACGATCGAATACCAATGAGTACCATGCCGAGACAGAATTCAACACCCTCGAACAGCAACAATAAACCCACGTCCAAGCTTCCTTTCGAATAAAAGTTAACTATGATCACCAACACAATGAACCCACAAACACACCTTCTTGCAACACCTTTTGATCGACAGAGAGTGAAAGAAACAATAGGGTAGCCGCCGTATATTTGGTGTTTAGTTTTAGGGTTTTTAGAACTTTGTTTTCTGTGTATTTATCTTGTGGAAAATTTTGTGTTATACGGTAAATAAAAATCCGATTAGGAGGAGAAATATTTAAGGTAAATTGGCATGATTTTAGGGGGTGATTAGGGGAACTCAATAATTATGATTCGGTTGTGAATAGGAAAACGTATGGGTGAGCTAAACATGGAAAGTATTGAAATTCATGGAATTATATTGAAGACTTAGCAAATTTTGATACATGTTACGAACTTGGACGCGACACAAGACTCTATACGTGTGTGACAAATGAAAAAGAATTCGGCCATGGAAAAATAGAAAACGTGCAAACGGTTTAAAACGAGCACAAATTACTTTAACATAAGTTTTATTATCGCATTACGTTTATTAGTTCAGATATTAACGAGTTAAATACTTAGGTTAAAATCGGAATATAACGTCTTAAATATTTAGACGTCTTTTATAAGTTCCAGATTAAAGGGGTAATTTGGGTATTTTTGTCATTTAATCAAGATATGAAAATGTGGGTTTTACATCTTGGATATTCACAAAATAGCAAAGCTTATATCGTCTTAAACAAAGAAACCTTAAGAGTCGAGAAATCGTTGAACGTAAAATTCGACGAGAGTCCACCTCCCTCTAAGACATCACCTTTGGTAGATGATGACTTAGTTGAAAGTCAAATAATGGAAAGTCAAGGAAACTTAGATAATGACAAGTAAGATGGACTAATAAATAAAGAAATTGTCAATGTCAAAGAATCTAAAAGTCATCCATTAGATAGTGTCATAGGAAACATTAACGAAAGAACACTAAGATCAAAAGTCCAAAATGAAAGTAACTTCTTTTGTTTCGTGTCAACCATTGAACCGAAAAATATAAACGAAGCTATAAAAGATAAGTCATGGGTAATAGCCATGCATGAAGAATTAAATCAATTTGTTAGAAATGACGTTTGGACATTAGTCCCTCAACCAAAAAGTCAAACAATCATTGGAACAAAATGGGTATTTCGTAATAAAATGGATGAGAAGGGTGTAGCGTATAGAAACAATGCTAGGCTAGTAGCATAAGGTTATAATCAACAAGAAGACATTGACTTCGATGAAACTTTTGCACCAGTTGCTAGGCTCGAGTCAATTAGAATTTTACTTGCATATGCATGCGCACATGATTTTAAACTCTTTCAAATGGATGTCAAAAGCGCATTTTTAAATTGCTTTATAAACGAAGAAGTTTATGTTGCTCAACGTCGGGCTTCACCGACTTTGAAAAACCTAATCATGTTTACAAACTTAAAAAGGCTTTATACGGACTTAAGCAAGCTCCAAAAGCGTGGTATGATCGACTTAAAACCTTTCTAGTTGACCATAAGTATACCATGGGCTTAGTTGATAATACTTTCTTCACTAAGAAGAAAGGATCACATATTATCATAGTACAAATCTATGTTGTTGACATCATATTCGGATCAACTTGTCAAGAATTATGTGATGATTTCTCAAAAATCATGCATGATGAGTTTGAAATGAGTATGACGGGAGAACTCAACTCTTTCTTAGGACTCCAAATCAAACAATTAGAAGATAGAATATTCTTTAACCAATCTAAGTACATCAAAGACATTCTTAAGAAATTTGGTCTTGAAGATTCAAAACCAATTAGAACACCTATGTCTTCGGAAACTAAACTCACCAAGAATGAGGAAAGTGAATCCGTATATAACAGTAAATATAGAGGTATGATTGGAAGTCTACTTTATCTCACGGCTAGTAGACCCGACATTATGTTTAGTGTTTGTCTATTTGCTTGTTTTCAAGAAGATCCTAAAACTATTCATGTTGAAGCCGTTAAAAGAATTTTTAGATACATTAAGGGTACTACACATTTAGGATTATGGTATCCCAAAGGAATGGGAGTAGAAACCATAGTGTATGCCAACTCAGACCATGCCAGAGACTGTTGATAGAAAAAACACAAGTGGTATTTGTACTTTTGTTGGACATTGTCTCACCTCATGGTTCTATAAGAAACAAACGGCTCTCGCTATCTCAACAACCGAAGCCGAATTTGTATCGGCCAGAAAAGCATGTCAACAAGCTCTTTGGATGAAGCAAGCTCTTTTCGACTACGGAATTCAACTTAACGACATCTCCATTCTTTGCGATAATAAAGGAGCCATCGACCTTAGTAAAAATCCTGTCCAACATGCTCGTACTAAACATATTGAAATCCGTCATCATTTCCTTCTTGACAATATCCAAAAAGGAAATATCTCAATCTAAAAAATATCCTCCGAAGACAACATTGCCGATATTCTAACAAAACCTCTTAAACGAGAACCATTTAACCTTCTTAGACTTGGACTAGGACTAGGACTTATGGAACCTACATTGTAGTTTTGGACGTTAGAATAAAATTACAAAAATCAAAACAAATCCTTTTAATTTCTTCTTCTGCTGAATCGGAGAAACCCTGAGACATAAGGGGCGGAACCCTATATTTGGTTCTGCCGGATCCGCCAACCTGCATAAACTTTTTCTTTTTATATATTAAACCAAACACTCCTTATCCTACACCACCACTCTAAAATAGTTACTATTCACTTCACAACTCCTCTACACACGAAAATTTGGTCTCTCCTTCATCAACTTTGCTCTCTAAACATCATTGTAAGTACTCTTAACATAATTACACTCTTGATCTGCGTCTAGGAATTCTATTTTTGCACAAAAACTAAAACTTGGGGTTATGCATCAACTTGAGAAATTCACATAGAACATTAGTTGTAAAACAAAACTAAGCATGTTTCCCATAGTTAGGATCAAATTGCATTCTTAGAGGATATTAGCATGTTTACCAAAACACCCCATGTTAAATTCTTGCAAAAATGACTTCTCACAAATAGGACAAATATTTTTTCGTCTTACATTGTTGATACAAATTGAAAACGTTATGTTTAAAACATCACTTGCATAATGTCTCTTGAATGCTAAAGGGAATACATAACTACTATGTATTTTCGGGTACATTCAAATGAAGCTACATTGAATTAGGAGAGTTTGGGTTATTTCTAGTTTTAAGTATGAAATTTGCATATTAAAACGTTTTAAGCATTTAAACGAGTCGAGATAACCGCACCTCCACATTGTTTGCATATAGGCACACACTAGAACTTCAACATTAAAATTCTCGTCAACTTAGTCTAAAAATGTGATATTTATGTTTTTACGAATCATCATGCCTCCCGCAACTCACTATGACCACAAGGATACTCTTAAATACCTACCAAAACACCACAAAACCAAAGGACTTACCCCTCACTCAAGTCAAAATCTTTAAGTCTCTAGAAAAACGATATGTCCATGAGGGTAGGACCATTCACCACCCCTCTTTCCTAGAAAACACCAACATTCGTAGGGAACTTGCCGGAATCAACTTTGATTGCCTCCTAGACATCGATGAACCCATTTGTCCTAGATTTATTCTTGAGTTCTATGCTTCCATCACTCTCCACACCAATGACGATGGTCTTATGGGTTTGTCTTTCATGGTTAGCGGTCACTCTTATAACATCTCTCTCAGTGACTTTGCTCGAGTCCTAGGTGTTCCGAATTTTGGTACTTGTCTCTATTCGGACAAACACTCTCTCTCTCAATTCTTGACACGGTCATTGATCGCATCCATCCTTGTGATATTCCTCTTGTATCTAAAGATGTCATTCGTGATCATCTCTTTGTTAGGACCTCCAAAAACTAGAAGAACTAGGTCGGGAAATAAGGTTGATAAGGACCCTTATGAAATGGAACTCAACGAGCTTAAGCCTCAATTCAAGAAAAGGGAGGAAGTTATTAGAGTCAATGTCATTAGCACCATAGGGAATAGGGATCACATCAATCTTTGCCTTTGCTATATGCTCTACTCCATGTCCGTGCGCCAACCCTTTAACTTGGCTTACTACATAGCCAAAAGGATGGCCGACATTCCCATTCAAGACACCACCACTATGCCATATGGAATCCTCTCGACTCGTCTTTTTAGGCAATTTTCTCCAATTCCTCCAACTCCAAGTGGTCTTCGTCTTGATTACTCTCTCATCCCACATACCTTTATTCCACTTAGTGATAAGAGAGTCTCCAAAGCCCAAGGGAAACGTCCTCATCCTCCTACTTCCTCATCATCATCATCAATGAGTGAAAACGACAACTTACCCAACTCTAGGCTTCCCCCTCTAGAATACCTCTCACAACTTCCAAGTATTCCAAATGAGTCCGAGGAGTTCAAGCAAACGAATGGGATGTTCAAATGCTTTAGGAGGTTCCTTGGAAAGCTCAAGAAGAAGATAGATCGTCAATGAGTGTTGGTTTAGAGGGTGTTTGGCACAAGGTGTCTTTTGAACAATTTGGTTGTATTACACTATGTTCTATTGTTTTATGTACTCGTAGGGATATTGTGTTATGTTTAGACTATGTATGAACTAACAATTACGCAGGTGGACAACATTTGAAATGTTGTCAAATTTTCAAGTTTATGAAAATTTCACTAAGTATAGTGAAATTCGCTAGCCCCCGGTCAAAATCTATCTGTAAGAGTGTTTCTATATTCATTTTTGTCATTTTCTAATCAGATATAGCACTAAGTTTATGTTTTAGGAATTTTTGGAAAATTTGGAAATCGTCTCGACCCTCCGTAAACCGTTTTCAGGCCTGGCGGATCTGGCGGAACCAAATTTAGGGTTCCGTCAGTGTATTTTTTGGGTAAACCCAGGTTTGGCCCAACGGAACCGGCGGAACAAAAAACAGGGTTCTGCCTGTGTAATCGCTTGGTTCCGCCAGCACCTGCAGAAATTTTTTCAATTCTTCAAAATTTCAACTTCTACACAACATCAAACCATCCTTTTTAGTTAGAAACACATTTCTTATTAGTTGTTAAGTGCATTAGGACCATTTTTAATCACTAGAACCAATAGGAAGCCCTTTCCCGCCAAAAATCAAATTTAGCCATAACTAACTCGAGGAACCCTTCTAGATAAAGCAAGGAACCCTCCAAAAGGTTTCTTGAAATATGTGGAACATCTGATCCAAATCATTTGACATGACCACATAGCATTTAGTGCATATCTTGGTCTTCTTACTCCACAATTTTCCATTGAATTGACTTCCAATGATATGAAAACCTTCATAAACCATCCAAATCATTAGAAACCTCAAAATTTGTATGGTAGAACATCAAATCCAAACACTCCTTTCAACATTTCTTCAACTCTATAAATTTGACCATCTTGGAGCTCTTTCAAATCACACCATCACCATCACAAAGTCAACAAACTCCTCTCCACCATCAAGACCCATTAGAAGAACCGCTAGGATCAGTGTCAAACCATGTTTTTTCAACACCATTATCAACTTAAGCTCCTCATCTTCGGATGAATCACCACTCATAATCTCTTCACCCATCAAAGATGAAAACTTTCTCAACCTTGCTACTCCTGCACCATCACCAAGGCTTCAAAATATGATCACCACTCCACCACCAACAATAACACCTAGTGATCCAACTCCACCACAAGCTCCAACTTAACCATCCAAATCTACATCACCACCCAAAATCACCAAAACTTGAACCAATGGAGCTTTTTGGCACTCCACCAACATCACTACATCCTTTCTTGCAAGACTTAGAGGATCTTCCACCTAGATCAACCAATCCACCACCATTACCTTCGTTTGGCTCAATTGAGCGAATGGCAAACCATCAACCACGGGCATTCTTTGAGCCCAATGAACTGTTTGAACAAGAACCTCCACCACAACAATATCCATCCCAACAAAAACCATTGTTGTTTCAATCCATCTTTAAGGATATCCATGGTCCTTTGTATGGAGAACCAAACTTCCATCACCATGATCAACCTTCATCCCATGAGTCTCAACCACCATCTCAATGCCAATCCCAACACTTTGAGTCTCTTTTTCCCTTATATGAGGAAATAGAAGCTTAGTTGTGGAACAACCCTCCCAATACCCACGTGGAGATCAATGATCGCCTCGACAACTTGTATGCTTTCAAGAGCATGGTGGACTCACACCTCCATCAAGCAACGGAGTTTCAATCCACCTTGTTCTCTTCCATTGCCAACCCTACCTCATCTCGACAAACCACAAATGTCCCACCACCACCACCATCAACCAATGACCCAATCCTACCCAATCCTCACCGTAGGTGCTCACATTGTGAGCCGAAAAAAATAAGTGAAAGCATTAAGATCATGCTTCACCAAGTCCAAGATGAAACCCATTTTGCTCTTCAACACATTCTTGAGCGTCTAGATGCTCTTTCTCACCCAAACCAATCCTAGAGCGTGAATTTGGAGGCTTTGCCCCAATTAAGACTATGTTGGGTGTTTCCTTTTATATATGTAGGATTTTATTCTATTTTATTTTTCATTTCTGCATTTTTATTTTTAGAAGTAGGATGTTGACTTTTCCATTTCTTGTCTTTGACTTTTATAAAAGTCAAATTTTACTTGAAACGAAATCGGTTCTACTCTATTGTGTGCATTGTTGGTTGACCAATTAGTTGTTGTGATTGTGATATGGTTGCTTATCTTTTCATACCTTGTTGTGGTTGACTTATTTCTCACTTGTCTTTTTCCACGACTAATTCTTTCTTGTAGGTTCAAAATACATGTTTCCCAACTTGGCACGCCAATTAGCGGGAGTATTGTCGAAGGGGGAGCATTTGGCTTGCATCATTTCTGCTACACGACTCTTCTTTTTGTTTCGACAAAAAGGGGGAGAAAAACATATTTAAACTTAAACTATTTCTCATCTTTCTAATAAAACAAGTTTAAATATAAATCTTTAAAGACTTAACACTATAATTAGTGATTTGCTTTAAAATAAAGTTTATTTTTTGTCCTCAACAAAAAGGGGGAGATTGTTAATACAAATATCGCCTAAAAACGTTATTTATATTTTACGATCTTTGCTAAGTTTTGTTAACGACAAAGTATAAATTTTAAGTTTTAGCAAAACATGAATATATCTTAAGTCTTTCATAACTAGACTTTATTTCATATAAACATTACATTTGCTACATTTACATTTCATATAAAACATAACACTTTCATATTTCTAAAATTTGAAAATGTTGTATGACATCATGGCATTCATCATGTACAATCTTAGAAAGATTTCCAAAATCTCTAAGTTGACTTTTGAAAGGATCTAATGCATATTTGGAAAGACTCTTACTCAACATATCTTGTAGTTGACTTAAAGAATCTTGATTAGATATGGAAAGATTTCTTAAGCATTTAACTGTCAGACCTGGCGAAACCCTGTGGGTACAAGGGCGGAACCATTGTTTTGGTTCCGTCGGTTCCGCCAGCCTGCTATCTTGGTTGGCTATAAATAGCAAACCACACTCAAGAAATTAATCATCACTTACCATTATAATTTACACATACATTCTTGATAGATTTTGTTCTCTGACATAAGAAACCTACTTTGGGTTAAAGCCAAAAGGTGCTTTCTTAAAAACAGACTGGATTTAGCCATTTAGGGAAAGTTTGACTTTAAAGTGATAAACATTTTTGTAAACCTTTTCAAACTTTCCCACCTAGTCCCGCTATACTTCAGTCTTCATGTCTTTATCTTCAGTCTTCATAGTTGGTGAGGAGACATTGGGATTCAGTGAGCTATTGTCATCACTCACTGAATCCATCACCTTCTTCTTTGGCTTAGGTGCCACTCACTGAGAGTCTGCCTCACTGAATGGAGGACCTTTCTTCTCAGGCTCGTCCTAAGCATCCTGAAAATGACTCACTTAGCGACTGTTCACGCAGTGACTTGATAATGTTCAAGGATATTAAATACTTAGGTTATTTTATGTTCAAATCATAGTTAGAGGAAGTTTTGGGAATTCAGTGACCTAACAGTCTCCCCCTATTTTGATATACAAATAGCCTAAGTGTTTCATGGTTTAGTGTGCATTGAAGTTTTAAGTTATCAGTGTCCTATTCAAATTACATTAACACTTAGTGTCAGAAGAAGACCTCTGCTCAGTTAGACAACTACACCAAAGTTACAAAGTAAACGTAACAAAACCTTAAAAATAAGTACAATAACCAATTTGAATAACCAATAACATAAGCAGTTCTTAATAAGCAAAATAAGAGCAGTACCATAACCGTATATAATTATGAATTCCCTCAAACATGAGTATCAATAATCAAAACAATAGCAACACCAAATCGATGTAACGATAATCAATAATCAACAATAAGCGGTAGCAAATTAAATAAACATCATAAAATATATAATAAACATTTCATTCATTAATGAAACAAGGATAATCATACACAAAATCGTACGACAACCCATGATACACCAAAACTACCCATACATAAAACAAAACTAAACCCACCCATAAAGAAACCGAAAAGCTTAACCCATAACCCCAAAAACCCAAAAGACCCCAAATACGAACAATAGATGTACCAGACGCTAGAATGGCAACGACCCCTTCAGCTTCTCAGCAAATTTTTCCTTGTCACGCAGACTTAGTTCAGTCTTCCTACTCGAAATCATCAAATCCATCAACCTAAGGGTATCCTTATGCATACGCTGCCTAAGATACTTTGCAGTCTCCACCGCCTCTACCCTACCCTTCATAACAGAAAGTTCCTTAATAAAACCATCAGTTTCTATTATGGAATCAGCTAACTTCGAGCAGACCTTACTAATGTCACTATCTAGATCCTTCTCTTTAGCTACAAACCTCGCTAAGTAGATATCTAACTGATGTTCTAACAAGGTGGAACCGCAAGCTTTAGCAAGTTCATAAAAACGTTCAAGACCAGCCATTGATGTTTCCAAAATATTTGCTTCTAAATTAAATGGAAAAGTAATTGTGTTTGTTGTGTGTGTGTGTGTGATTGTGTTAGGCGGAGCGACTATATGTAGATGACTTCGGGAAATGGGTACACTTTACTACAGCACCGCCGGTTGGCTATCCCAACAAATACTGTTGATGCATTTAATCTAAATTAAACTAATATATTTTACAATTTATACAAAATATTTGAGGAACAATAAACTTTAAAAAATATGAAACACACATAATCATATTTATACAAACTATCAAACAAATACATTATAAGCACATAACTTAAAAATGCATGGAAACAATGTACCTACCCTGTTATACCACTTTGCTTTGACAATATTGTTCATGGGCTATGATTGTGTTTACTTGATTTTGATGAAGGAAAATTTGTTGGAGATGATGAAGTGTGAGTTGGAAGGAAGTGTGTGTAAATATTTTAAAGAAAAATATAAGTATTATTATTTATTAAAAAAAATAATTTTTTTTGGATACAATTGAAATACATAAATATTTAATTAAAATTTAAAATATGTAAAAAGACAAAAAAAAAAAAAAAAAAAAAAAAGTTGTCTGATTGGTGCTAAGCAGTCAGATATTATTGACCAAGGTAAATGGTCAACAAGTCAAAAACATCTTAGACCAATGCTCCGTGGAATACAGTGTTTCCCCGGGTTGTTATTTCCCGACGAGGTGTGATGGTAGATCGGGTGAATTTGGACAGAAAAGGGTTGTGATTGATAAAATTGAAGAATTATGAAATAAAATAGCTTACACAAGCTATTAGAATGATTACGTGAAAACGAATTATCTAGAAACGTTTAAAACCTAAAAAACGCGTACGTTCGATTTAAATTTACGTGAACGTACGAAATAAAACGCGAGTTTTAAGAAATAAAAATCCTACAGTTATGAAAATTAACTTTTTACAATCCTAATGATAAAAGAAAATTTTAGGAAAAAGAAAAATAATTTTTACACTATTTAATTAATTAATTACTATTTTTAACTATTTAAACTAATTTAAATTAAAAATACTAAACTAACTTAGAAATTTAAGAAATTTTTTATAAAATTAATTAACCATTACAAGAATCCTAAAAAATATAAAAAGTTTATAAAAATTATTATTAAATTATTTCACTAATTATTTACTTATTTGTTAATTAAAAATTAACTAAACTAAATTAATTAAGAAAAATAGAAAATGAACAGTGAAAATTATGAAAAATTTCCTAAAACTATTTTATGATATATAAAACCTAGGAAAAATATAAAAAAGTACTGTTGTTAAATAAAAATTAATAAAACTATTTAATATACTAATATTACTTAATAATTATTTAAACTAATATTAATTATAGAAAATACTAAATGAAAAGATAAAAATCTGAAAATTTTTATATAAATACAATGTTGGTGCAGAAACTTAGGAAAAATAAGAAAACACCTAAGTGCTTAATGAAAAAGCAATAAAATAAGCTAAAAAAACAAAAGCTTCTTAAATAGAAGCTATCACTAAAATTAAAGTGGGCTTTTTTGGAATTTTCTTTTTGAAAACTGTTCTAACACTGATTATGAGCAAATTTAATTAAAACAACTGTGGTGGAACTCAAAAATAAGCTCTTGGTGAGCTTATAAGCTCAACAATGCTTAAAATGAGATTATTAGATAAGCACAAGCTATGAATAAGCTAAACCACTGAGTCAAAGAACAAGATAAGCTAATGACAGATGAAGTGTATTGAGATTAAACTAAAACAACAAGAATAATCACACTGATAAGCCAAGATTGAGGAATGAGCAATCCATAAGCAACTCAGAACCACCACAGGCCTGCAAGCTGAAACAGGCTTGAATAGAGCTTATAAAATAAGCTCTTAAGTCCAAATTTGGCCTGAACCTTTAAGTTTGGTGGATGGGCTATCCAGTAACCCAAATCACACAAGCTGAGGTCTATAAATAAGATCAAGGTGAGCTTATGAACTTGACCTACTACACTGATGAATCAGTGTAGAGGTTTTAGTGGTGAGAGCTTGTGAATACAAAATAAGCTGACCAATGAACTTGAAATGGGAAAATAAACATGAGCATAGCAAGATGGTACAGTGAGGTTTTCAAAACACCAAGGATCTAAGTCTAGAGCTCACTAGCAAACTTCTAATGAGCTTAGGAAGAAGGCTTGCGAAACAGTCCCCTGGTGCAGGGGGAGCAGGTCAATGGGGGGGGGGGGGGGGGGGGGGTACTTTGAGCCAATGCACAAGCCAAATAAAAAAAATGTAAAAATAAACTAAAAATATGCAAATGTAGACCAGCTAGCAAGGATTACAAAAACTAAATTTTTGGGTCATATGGACAAGTTTTGAACAAAATTAAAATCTCTTATGAAGGGGCTGTGGAACATGGTCAGAATATGCAGGCCTGTATAGACTTAACCTGCAGCCTCTAGATTAGCTAGTAATTAAGCTCCTAAACCTAAGATAAGCTGCAAAACACAAATACTAACATATAAGCTATTTGCAAAACAGAAATTAAAGCCTAAATTCTACTTAGCTATCCTAAAAGTAAGATCAAAAGGGATAGTTTAGGACTGCAGGCTGCAAACAGTTGTGAACATGGGTCAAAATGGGTAAGTCTTGACTAGGAAAGTTAAGTACATGTTATACTAACCTATGTGCAGCTAAAAAGAAGCAAGGGGAACAGCTAACAAGGGCTAAAACAAGAATCAGTCCTGATAACTAAATAAAAACAGTTAAAAAGAAGAAATTTTAAAAACTTCCTTAGAAACTTAAAAACTAAATGGGGACTACACAAACTAGATTCAAAAAAACTCATATATGCTAACTAAGGCTTATGGGAATTGAAAGAGCGGTCAAAAACTGATTTTGGGCTAAAGTGAGGGTTATGCCAAACACCACTTAAAGTGGTGACTGATGAACTTTTGATTGCCAAAAACTAATTTAAAGCCAATATTTCATATCATAGAACTAAACTAAGGCTAGAAAAACATTAAATGAGAAATTTTCGACACCAATTAAGCAGCTAAAAGGCAAATGCTTACACTAAAATGGAAATCCTTGAAATTAAAAGTACAATGCTTAAAATAATTGGAAGCTTTAATTAATACAATACTGAATTTGAAAGACAGAGTAAAAACTACACTAAGATTAAATTATCACTACTCTTAAAACCTACTACAACCTACTGCCTTATAAGAATGGCATACATAGCTATTTATACTAAAAAATATTAGGGTTCCTGTCTTATTTGTGTGCTTTCTGTGTGCCAACAGCCTCTGT
Organism: Artemisia argyi; assembly: GCA_030686995.1. NCBI lineage: Eukaryota > Viridiplantae > Streptophyta > Magnoliopsida > Asterales > Asteraceae > Artemisia > Artemisia argyi. Next base: position 4,261 of record JARVZY010003518.1, on the reverse strand, counting down.
GCTTCTTGTGATTAAATCCCATCCGTTTAATTGTTATGGCAATAATCTCAGCCTTTAATCTCATTTGGCTCCTAAGGGATCATGTGGATTGGTGACCTGAAGGAGGGAGATGGATTACAGCACATGGGATTAACTATTGTGAATGGTAGGGTGGCTGGTAGGTTTTGTTGGGGAGAGGAGAGGAGACAGAAATGTTGGGAGATGGCAGGGTGTTTGTTTTTGGCGGGCAAAAGGAAGGAGAAGAGAGGGGTTGACTGTGGGTGTTGACCCCATTTTTATTAATAAAAAGGGTTAGGGTTAGGATTGGGCTGGTGGAGGGAGTTGGGCCAAGGATGGGCTGGTGTTTGTTTTGGATTTGGATTTTAGGTTAAAAATAACAAGGGTCCATTTGGTTGTAGTAACTAGTAACAAAAGGACCAATTATGTAATAAGCTGAAACTCTAGGGGCCTGATGTGTAAGTCTTCCAAAGTATTCCACGGGGTATTTCTTGCCAAAGATTAATAGTATAAGGACCACAGTTGACTTTTCCACTTTTGAAATTCCTAGGGACCAAATCTGCCAAATGTGAAACTCCAGGGACTAAACTTGTAAACTTTTGAAAACTTTTCACCCAAGGACCAATTGTGACAACTTTTGATTTTCCAAGGACCTTTGTTGACTTTTCTTACAAAATAAATGCCTAGGGACTGATTTTGACAAGTTTTGAAAGTTGAGGGACTGAAACTGCCAATTATGCAAACTTTATTCATTTTTCATATGTTTTTAATCATTTTGCATCTGAAACATATAAAACACAATCCTGAAATATTTTCTGTATTTTAATGCATTTCTGAGTATTTTTAAATGTTTTTGCAGTTCAGATTGACCGGAAATGATGAGTATTTACACACTCATCAATCCCCCACACTAAACTATTGCTAGTCCCTAGCAATCTTTTATTAAAATTTAATGGATTTGATGTCTCTTTACCAAAAGCCATTACTTCTGGAGTAGCCAGTGTTTTAGTTTAAGTAAGAACTATGGTACACTGATAACCATATGATTTTGAGCAAACCATAAGCTGTCAACGGATTTGATTTGTCTTTACCAGAAGCCGTTTGCTTCTGGACTAGCCAACTCTTTGATGGAATACAGTCATCATCTTGGTGAGTTGATTACCAATTATGGTTTTCCATTGCCTTTACCACAAGACATAACCTTGCGGGCTAGCCAACTCTTTACTTTTTAAGATATGGTGAGTTGAATACCATAAAATTTTTGGCAAATTGTCAGCCATAAACTAATTTGAGATATCTTTACCAAGAGCTGTTTGCTCCTGGATTAGCCAGTCCTTATGTGAGTTAGACATGGTGGACTGATAACCATAAAAATTTGAAACTTAAGTGAAATTTTTTTAAAATTTTAGCCAAAAACGGGGGTACTAGAAGGTATAATGTGATAAAATTCGCTAGAATTTCCCCCCCACACTTAGAATTGAATATTGTCCTTAATATTCAAAGTTCCGGCTATTATGCCGACTCTTTGAACGTAAAAAGGCAATATTACAAGCTGAATGTCGAAATACCATTTTTTCACTTTATTTATAGATATATATATATATATACATACATTATATATATATATATATATATATATATATATATATATATATATATATATATATATATATATATATATATATATATATATATATATATATATATATATATGGTAACAACAGCAGGGGCAACTCCCCCACACTTAGGGTGAAAACACCCATGTGCATGCTACTATTTTTGTTTACCGAGTCGCTAACTTGACTCGACCCCGAATTCATTTGTTCATGGGAAAGTATCATGTGGAAGAGACAATCTCCATCGGACTTTCATTCAAGATGTTTGGAAAAACATTTGAAGCACGTGAAAGTTCCACACCGATGAGATAAGTACCCGGCTTTACCTAGAATGTTAAATGGAAATGCCGGGGTCAAAAATAGTGTCTTCATTCCCGAAAGAGTGAAGAACAGGAGAAGCCACTGGATAAATGAAGAAGAGAAAGAAAGTCATGATAAATATCATGACTAACTCATCATCATCCCTATGAGAATTCATAATTTCAATATCATGAATCTCATCATTTAAGCTCATTTGATCAAGACATATCCCGGGTGTGTCTAGATCAAAGTAGAAGTTATCATACTCCAGCGAAGATATGATATGAGTGAGTTCACAGAAGAACTCATCGAAGGTGAATGAATCATATTCGGGATTGATGTGAGTGAGTTTACAGGAGAACTCATCGAAGGTAAATGATTCATAATCGGGGAGAGAATTATGAGAATGAGAAGTGGTACTGCCACTAATCTTCTCTCCCATATGATCAAAATGGAAGACTTCAAATTCCGGTATAGAATCATCGGAAAGAATGTCACTATCCTTAATAGGGATAGTATATGACATAGGTTTCTTATTGAAAGCCTCGATTTTAGAAATGAGGAAACTGACATTCAATAATATTGCACGAAGTGCTTCATCTTTGATTTCAGTTTCAGTTTCATCATTCTATTCTTCTAAGCTGACTAGCTCAGAAGGTAATCCTTCCACATGACTGATGTCTCCAGAAGACAAAGAATTTTCATCAGTATGTGAAGTACTAAGCTCGATGTTGGGATTAGAATTTAAAATATTTTCAATTTCTCCCAGATCGGCTTCAAAATCAAACAGATCATCATCACTCCCCAATGGAAGTGGATTGATGTGAGTAAGTTCATCCGTGAACTCCTCAAGAAGAGGGTTAACATCAGAATGAGGCAGTGATGCCTCTACATACTCAACTTCTCCATAAGATGTATAATCATCATCAAAGTCGGAGAAAGTTTCAAAATGATCTTTTGGATTTTCAGGAGGGGAAGGTGAATCACACATTTGATCAAAAATTCCCTGTGACTCTCTTTGGATTGGGGCAAGGTTCTCAACACTAGACTTTATGAATTCGTCCGATTCCTTTTCAGGAACAGTGTCAAGATGCTCGTCCCCCATGCTCAGAGAGTGAGTGGGAATTTCGGGTGTGATATCCGTAGACTGACGGAGTTGAGAAGGACTAGCAGTCATGGATTCTACAAGTTCCATTATTTCTACTACTAGTGATTCAGTCATATTCTTTTCTCCCTGTATTTCTACTGAAGCAGTTTAAACTGAAGTTGAATCAAAAGGTTTCTCAGATACCTTTGGGATTGGAACAAGGTCATTTATTTCCTCAAGAGGAATGACTTGGACTTCCTTGTCCCCCATTATCAAGATATGTGAAGGTCCCTTTGAATTTTCTTCTTCAAATGGTTCATCCTCATCACTTTCATCCTCAAGATAAAATGAGTTAACAGGAGGATTTTGTCTCCTAAGAATCAAATCTTTAAGACAGTTTATTCCATCTTGAATGTTCTTGTTGAATTGAGTTTGAACAATAATCGTTTTGGTAATCAATTCAATTCTTGCTAACTCATCTTGAGGAAGTGGCTGAGGTGTTGTGTATTGTGAAGGATGGTAAAAACCAAATTCATGATTGTTACAAGGAACCTGTTCATAGACAAACTGATTCCTCGTTTGACAATCAGAGTTGTAGTGAGGGCCTCCACAATACTCACAACAGTAAAACTGCTAGGTCTCATGGTGTGGAAGCTGATGGAATGAATTAGTCATGTCATGGTAGGAATAGGGATTCTGGTTATAGATAGACCCGTTTCCTGACTCTACTATGCCACAACTAGGGCAATTACCACCATTATAAGGACTACCACACCATCGACAAACAAGAAGGTGAGGATGAGACATAGAAAGAATCAAAGGGTTTTGGAGGGTAAGAAATGAAGAATCAAAAAGGTAGGAGGGTAAAGATGGATATTTTTGGGATTTTTGATAAACATTTTATAAAAATAAGAAAGAAAAATCTTTTTGGGTTTTTGTGTTCGTTGAAAACTAATTTTAAAATGTTTTCGGGAACCGTTTTATTTTTATATGATAATAATAAGAAAATATGAACAAGGATGGATAAATATACAATGAGCGTATATCCAGATTTACTAATCTGCAAAACCGTTTAGAATACGCGCATAACCTCCCCGGCAGCGGCGCCAAAATTTGATTGGTGCTAAACAGTCAGATATTATTGACCAAGGTAAATGGTCAACAAGTCAAAAACAGCTTAGACCAATGCTCCGTGGAATACAATGTTTCCCCGGGTCGTTATATCCCGACGAGGTGTGATGGTATCAAAAACGGGTTTGTG
>JARVZY010003517.1:0-60533 GCA_030686995.1 Artemisia argyi | reverse complement strand
TAGAACAAGTACCATACCTAGGAGGCTTCCATTCATACTCAATATGTATGGTTTCTTTTGTATATCGAGTTTCCTTCAACTTAGGAACAACAACTAGCAAGGTTTCAACTAGGTCCATATTCGCATTAATTTCACTCATGGCTCTAGCATAACTACTTTGCTCCCATGAATCCAAACACATATAGTATAAGAATCAACATCATAGGCTTGCCTAGTTTAGAAGCAATCATACTCAAACTATCAGAAGTATAAGCAGCTAATGGGACATCATGCATTTTAACCCACACATGCACCTTAGATAGGTCTTCGTTTGTAAGGCTAAATGACGGTGATTATTTATTAACAAAGATTGAAATACCACGAATCATCCATGGTCCATTTTGAAGTATAGTGTTAGCACCTTGACTAGACGAGAATTTAAAGAAGAAAAACCCCTTTGCATTCATAGTTACTTTCTGAACCCCAAATTTACTCCAAGCATCACGAATATAGTATTCAACAACGGGGATAGCTAACCTTTTGCCAACAAAGTATCCATAGAGCGAATTTTTGAACCAATTATTGATCTCTTCTACCAAAGCAATAGGTATCCCAACATCAAAATCAACGTCATCAGGAACACTGGATTCCACAAAATAAAAGTACACCTTCGGAGTAGTAGATACATCATTCAATATATTGGCAAAAGAAGGTGGCTCTATATGCGAACGGGAAGGTTTACCAGCCTTCAAAGCATCATGAGAAGGCTTTAATGGTTGCCCATTATCGCCCACTGCACCATCAACCACTGAAGTAGCATCCACCGATATGCTAGAGTTATCATCATCAAACGGGACCTCATTACTTGGTTTTAGTGGTAGCCCATTATCACCTAAAAGCACAAGTTTTCCCTCAAACATTTGCTTTTCAATATCATGAATTTCACTAGCCAATGAAGAAGGATTATGAATGCCATACACATAAGATATAGATGGATACAGACCAGTTCCAGCACCACTAGCGCAGTTCTCCTTTGCATTTTCAGAACTCGACACAACATTATTATTACTCGCATTCAAAGAGCTCGATTTTGTATCTACACCCATGCTTTTTAAACGTGTTCTACCTCTCCCCTTTTAATTAAGAGAAAAAGAAAAAAAAAATGCATGGGTGTACCTCGATTTTGTATCTACACCCATTCAAAGTCCTATTTTTTTTACTGGAGAGAAAACTAAACGTCCATTGTTCCTGGAAACAAAAAACTATCCTAAAAATTAAACTCTAATCTATTATTAATCACTCAAATCATCAAATTTGCATCTTTAAATCATCTCGGTCATCATCGTTGGAAAAAAATGAATGTAATATTAATTTTTATTTTTGTTTATAATCAGTTAATTCGTTGGAAAAAACTGCTATAATTCATATGTTTAGAACTACTAATATTTAAAGAAAACATTGTACGTACTTAATAGTTAGTGGTATGTTTTATATGTACACAATTTTCAAATTTTGGAATTTCATAAATTAGTGTTATCAAAAAATAAGAGAAAATTCTAAAAAAATGTACAAAAAGTGATGGTAAGGTCACCATCTAGTACAAGAAAAACACAATTTTTTAAAAAATGCTCATGTGCGACTGTGCGAACGTGTGACTCTAATAGATGTGCGACACGTGTCCACTTTTCTAATAATAAAAGTACTTTTGATTTGACATTTTGTCTTATTGTTAGGAGTATTAAAAGGCCAAAATACCCCTACATTAACTTATCTTCTTCTACACTTATTTCATTTATTTATTTTCTTACCACCACCCACCCCAGCGACCGCCCACCGCCACCACCACCCAGGTGTGCTATGTTCCCAAAAACAATAACTTCATCACTATCAACAACTCTTCATATCAAACATCCATACCCATGTGTGAATTGAAGTGGATGAAATGAAAGGGATAAGTGAGATATTAGATTAGTGTGATAGGAAACAAGATTTGTGGTGGCGTTGATCTGTGTTGGTGATGACGGATCTGCAGTGGTGTTGATCAGGTGGTGATAGTGGTGGCGATGGCGGATCTGTGGTGACGTTGATCAGGTGGTGATGGTGATGATCTATTTGAGGTGGTGGAGAAAAAAAAAAAGAGTGGTGAAAAAAATAAGTGAGAGAGAAGGTGGGAGAAGTTATTTTATATAAAAGATGGGGTATTTGGTCTTTTAACATGTTTAATAATAAGATAAAAAGGAGAATATATAGTAAAATACCCACCTACCACTGTACTTTAATAATAAATAAGTAGTCACGTATCGCACATCTAATGGAGTTGCACATTCGTAAAATAAAGTCACACATTCGCACAGTCGCGCATGACTATTTTGAGAAGATGTGTTTTTTTAGTACTAGATAGTGACCTCACTCCTAGTTTTTGTACCTTTTTTAGAATTAACTCAAAAAACAATTAATGATATGCATGTTGGATAAACTTTCATTGAGAAATAAATAGTACATAGGGATGACCATACATTAATATTAAACACAAGAACTTTTTCGAACGTAGGTTGTTTTTGTTTCGTATATTAATATTTTTTTTTTTGAACAGCAAATTAATAAAACTAGCAAGGCGCTAGAAAAAAATTACAAAGAAATCAAGTGCGGGTTTTTAAGCCAAACATCTATAGGAAATTTCCTACTACTTCTACTATTGCACCAAAGAAAAGAAGAGGAGACAATATCATCAAAAAGTCTCGATCTAACCGGCTTGATATCTTCAAAAATAAAACGATTCCGAAATCCCCAAATGGACCACCAAGAGACAAAGAAAACTCCTTCCAAAATGCTTTTAATATGAACCGTATATTAATATTAATATTAAGCCATTTCTCGTAGGTTATGCATTAATATTAATATTTTAAACCACATGTTAGCTTGTATAGAAAATATTTAGAACTACATACTAGCAAGTAATCTGAAAGTTTTTTGGTTTAACAAAAAAAGGAAAGAACCGTATAGGTATCGATTAACCTGTACCGGGTACCTGAACCGGTTCTGGTACCCGAATCTCATTCGGTACGTTACTGTTACCCCTCTTTTATGCTCGAAAAAAAAAACGATGCAACTAATTTAGTGCTCGTTCGGTACCAATCTGGTACCGTGTTGGCGTGCTCATCCCTAATTGCCATTAATGATTTTTGTGAAAGTGTGAAACAAAATGAACATGGAGCTGATTGCTTAGGACAGTGGCAGTCATGCTTCTGAAATCGTTCATACCTCCCAAATCCACCAATACTATCATTCCACCTCATTTCACCTCATTCATACTTTTTCCATACCTCCCAACCCCATTTTAGTGGCAATCATGCCTTTTTCATACCTCCCAATTTTTTTTTTCTTTTTTTTTCATAAATTAAATTAAACAATTTAATTAAAACATAAATATTTCATTAATAACTAAAAGAAAATTACATAATACTTAAAACAAAACAAAAAAAACATAATTAAAAGAAAATTACATTATTCTTAAAAAAATGAAATAACTAATCATCGAGATATGTTATGTTTTGAGCCTCTACGTGGTCCGTAAGATCATATAGGAGTCGGTAATGCATTTGTTCGTCGATTAACTCCGGTAATACACTATCGTTATAAACTGGCGCGACTGGCGGATCCATTATATGAACCGGTGATATTGCAATTCGATCGTCTTTTAAAATCATATTGTGAAATATGATACACGTATAAACGAGTTGTCGAATCTTGTCAACCGACATTGCCCGGAGAGGACGAGCGAGAATCATCCATTTATTTTTAAGACGACCAAAAGCTCGCTCGATATATTTTCTTGCAGACTCTTGTAGCTTCTTGAATCTCTTTTCCTTCAATTCAACCGGATGCTTATATGCTTTAACAAACGTTGACCATGTAGGATATATTCCATCGGTAAGATAATAACCACGTTTGTAAAACCGTCCATTTACATGAAATGAACTGTTTGCCGTCGTTCCATTTCGCTTCGTAAGATACAATGGTGACTGATTCAAAACATTGATATCGTTGTTTGCACCTGGAGGACCAAAAAACGAATGCCAAATCCACAAATCGTAAGAAGCGACGGCTTCAAGCATAATAGTTGGGTATTGATGATCACCTCGCTTATATTGACCTTTCAAATGTCTAGGACAATTACGCCATGGGAAATGTGTACAATCAATGCTACCAAGCATTCCAGGAATGTGATGTTTATCTTCATGGAACTTGTATAAGCGTGCAATGTCATGGGATGTCGGCCTACATATGAATTGGTTCACCCGTTGCGAGTTGCCTAATGGCCAATGTGCATTTTTGTAATGCCGTGAAACTTTTTTTCCCCTCGCATCTAAGCCCTCTTGAAACCATTCGAAATTCGCTTTAACATCAGCAACAACTCTTAAAAACAAGCTTTTATTCATACGAAACCGTTCACGAAAACGTTCGTCGTTAAACTTTGGACGTTCAACGAAATAATCATTCATAAGGGTTCGTAAAGCTTCTTCACGAAAACGGGTTACATACTCCCGACTTTCGGTAGAGCTTGCCGTGTCGTCAATTGCATTGTACGCGGCTAATAAGGTTTCTAGGGTGCTACCGGATGGCACTAGTTCGGACAATTCGCCAGGGGGACTCACTAACGATTCGGACGAAGAAGAAGATAAAACCATTGTAAAAATATGTGAATTGGTTATATATGTGAATTGTATTGTTTGTGTTAAAAATGTATGTGTTTTAGTTTAATATATATAGGGGATTTTTTTTTTTTTTTTTTTTTTTTTTTTTTTGGTTTGCACCGCTCCTCCATGCCTCCAACGTTCCAAATATTTATTGCCAACGGTTATATTTTTGCTTTGAAAGTCCCATACCTCCGAGGCAATATATGCCATTCTCACCTTGCTGTTGGGCTTGCCGGCTAGGTGGCGGCGGTGTTCACCGCCGGCATGCCCTTGCAGATGGTGATACCGCTTACCCTTCTTAGTCTAAAAAGTAGAAGAAAAAGTCTTTTTTCTAGAAAAGTTTAAAAAGCATTCGTCCAGCACGCACTTTTTTTCTTTCTCCTTCAAGGCTTCAATTTCACTGCATCTAATCATGTCTTCTTATTCTTCTCTTTCACAGTTATCTAAATCTTTATCCCAATTTTAGGTTTTAAAATCATTCAAAATATCACAACCAGGTTTCAATTTCTATTTAATTTCATCATAAACTGTGATACTATGAATAACTTTGATTAGTTAATTGGGTGGTTCAAATCATTTTTCATATAGACAAAATGTCAAAATAACACGTTACATTACATGCATACATAATGGAGAGTTTGGGTTGGTCGTGGTCCATCCTGCTCTGTGAGTAGCTCCGTCCGTAAAGGCTATTGGAATCCTAAACTTGAGTTTATCTTCGTTTGAATTTGTGTATCCATAAATACACACATCGAAAACTTATTCGGCTAGAATATCATTGCCATTTTTAAATCTCACTCATAGATTGTGAATCCTAGTATCAAAATTCAACCCCATGAATCGAATGGATTTTCAATCCACATTTGGTTTATTGCAACTTGCTCTTATCGCGGTTTCTTACTAGTGCTAACAAAAATTGCGGCTTAGAAAATTGGTGGATTAAAATACTTAATAATTTAAACATTATGTAATCTGTCCGCCTATTGTTGACAAACTCGACCCTATGACTTTTAACCCGCCTCGAGTTTTGATGGGACAGAACTCAGCAGACCATTTTGCATGATGGGGTACTCAAATTTGTTAGGTTATAAGCAAATTATATTATAGATATAGTGACAGTCGTGATGTTGATAGTTTTTTACAGATAAGTGCAAACACCTCTAAACACTGTAGGTAATAAGGACAGTATGACATGATTATTGTGGCTGCTATACTTGTTTGAGGCTAAATTTGACAAATAGGTACGATGTTGAACATGTTTTGCGATTGTACAAGGAAGACTTCTGTTTAGTTCTTGTGTGGCCCTTTGGGCCGGACAGCCAGTTATATGAAAGTGCATTAGATGTAGGTCTTGGAGACTCAGCGAGAGTATGTATCAACAACTAGAATGTAGTCGAATTGATTTAAAACAAAATGGTCATGCGCTTAGAGTTTGAAATGCATGACAATTATATTCTAGATCTACACAAAACCAACAAATCATGAGCTACCATCTTAGCTTAATAAAGTCAGAAAGAGAAACTAGGCATCAAATGCTCAAGGGGTCTGTAGCCTGTGCAATGGCACAAGCCCCCATTTTTACTAAGGGCTCCAAATTTCAAGTTGATCCATGATATATATAAATAGAAGTATAAAAAGCCCATATTTTACATTTGCATTGTTCTTCATTTGTTTGATGCTAAAGTCCATGAGACCCGGTTTTCAATAACAATCCACAATTTATAACCACTAGCCCACTAGGCACTAGGTATATGTATATATGAGTTGCGATCCCCTAAAAAAGGGATCAAAATTAAAAAGTCTAAAAAGGTTTCTAGCCACTAAGCTAGTGTCATGTGTCCCTCACCCGCTCCCTCCCTTTTTTCTTTAATATTTTCGGTTAGAGGGCATTTTGGTCATTTGACCCATTTTTTTTAATTTCACCTTAAATTTCAAATGCAAATAACTTTCAAACGACAAACTTTTAGAAAAAACCGATTTCACAATAATTTTTAAAATTTAATCCTCTTTAATTTGGTATAATTTTTTTTTTTTTTTAATTTTTTCGAAACTTTTTTTTTGACATATTCATTGGGTTATGATTTTCTTGAAAATTTTAGCATTTTCGGCTCTAATTTTGTCTAGTTTAAAGGCCGAATTTTGCAAAACTTAAAACACGAAAGTTGTAGCTTCTTGGCCATTCTTTACCCAGAAATTTAAATCACTCAAATCCAATATGATATGAGTGAGATATCGTATGTTAAAGATGACGTTTTACTCATATTTGTTGCACACAACGTGTTTGATGAAATGTTTAGCTTAGAGTTTTAGTCTTAAAATCGAGTTAAATGCACTAATTTTTGTACAACAATGCACCTTTATTTATTTTATTAATGTAAGATTCAAAAAGTTTTGTTTTTTCTTGTTTTTTTGTTGTTTTTTTTAACTGATGAACCATATTAACTGATGAACCTTATTAACTGATGAACCTTATTAACTGATTTTTAAAAAAGACATTTTGTTCATCAGTTACTTTGGTTGAACTATATTAACTGATGAAACTTATTAACTGATTTTTAAAAAAGACATATCGCGCGTTAAAGAGCCTTATTAACTGATGAACCTTATTAACTGATGAACTTATTAAATCACTTAATAAGGTTCATCAGCCTTATTAACTGGTTGAACTATATTAACTGATGAACTTATTAACTGATGAACCTTATTAACTAATGAACTTATTAAATCAGTTAATATGGTTCATCAGTTAATAAGGTTCATCAGTTAAAGAGCCTTATTAACTGATGAACTTATTAAACAGTTTAATAAGGTTCATCAGTTAATAAGGTTTATCAGCCTTATTAACTGGTTGAACTATATTAACTGACGAACTTATTAACTGATGAACCTTATTAACTGATGAACTTATTAAATCAGTTAATAAGGTTCATCATTTAAAAAAAAAAAAAAAAAAAAAACAAAAAAAACAAAACTTTTTGAATCTTACATTAATAAAATGACTAAAGGTGCATTGTTGTACAAAAATTAGTGAATTTAACTCGATTTTAAGACTAAAAATCTAAGCTAAACATTTCATCAAACATGTTGTGTGCAACAAATATGAGTAAAACGTCATCTTTAACATACGATATCTCACTCATATCATATTGAATTTGAGTGATTCAAATTTCTGGGTAAAGAATGGCCAAGAAGCTACGACTTTCATGTTTTAAAATTTTCACGATTCGGCATTTATGATGGTACAAAATAATGTCGAAAATGCCCAAAAAATCAAGAAAATTAACACCCATTTCGTATGTAAAAAAAAAGTTTTGAAATTTTTAACAAAATTTATACCAAATTAAAGAGGATTAAATTTTAAAAATTATGGTGAAATCGGTTTTTTCTAAAAGTTTGTCGTTTAAGAGATATGCGCGTTTGAAATTTGAGGTGGAAAAATAAAAAACGAGTAATTTTACTATTTTGCCTCTATCCAGATTTTTTAAATAAAATAAAATGGGGACACGTGGCAGCACCAAATTTCCTTTTAGGTTTTGCAATGTTTGGGTACTTTGCAAGGGATCCGGCATCATGTATATATATCCGTTTTAGAGAAAAATAATATAATAATAAAAATAAACATAAAAATAAAAAAAATCCTTGTTTCCTTAATATCACTTGATAATCACGAACATATTAAACATGTTCCGTTAAATCTCAGTGATTGAATTCTTATCTAAGGTTCTCACTTTCTAAGTTATTTTCCAGGTTTCAGAATTAAACTACTCGTACTACGTAGTAACTAATTATTATCTTAGACTAGATTTATCGATCCATAAAATAAACTATACTTAATCTACATAGACATGCTCATTAGCGAAATACAATCAATCACAATATAATGAACATCAATATATTCCTCATATGACAAGAAATTAACCTTGAGGTTTGTCGGTAATTATGTTAAAGAAATTCATGCATAATAAGTGTTGATACAAAAGTTGGACGTTCCTTGTTTGGACTCATGTTCTCGTACCAATTGGATCTTAATGCTTGAGACCTGCGCACTAAGAAGCAAACAACACCGTTAGGCTTATCGTGGGATTGTCTCCCATGATTATCCTCCAGCGTGAGAGTAAGTAATCGGTTTTAAGGTTATAGTGAAGAGTTAGGGTTTTAGATGATACCTCAATGAGGGCCGAGATGCCTTTATATACACACGAAATCCTTATTGGTTTCGTGTTCCTTACTCTTCGGCGTATCCGAATGAATGCGGTCTTTGATCCTTATCCCATAAATAAGAGATCAAATATCTAGACCATAAATAATAATTACGGATTTGGGCCTTTGTAACCCAAATCTTGATCACGATAGCCCATGCGTGATGGACTAGGTATTAGTAGTTTCCATTAGTCGGGTTCGTGACCCGAGTGCGGACTATACTTCATCATGTCCCCCCAGTCTAGTATGTGCAGGGTGCAACCGCGTATGCTAGACTAACAACTGTAGCGAAAAATTATCCAGAATGCGTGGCGGGGAAGCGCCAAGTATTTCCCGCCAAAAAGAAATATACGGTGTATCTAGTCCAAATTAGTCCCAAGTATCCCTCGGAAATCGTGCGGAGGTGGGTGAAAAAGTGTGGTACCTGTTGATCTCCCAGCCACACGATTAGAGTTAGTGGGATCCACAGGTCAAGCATCCAAGACCATGGGTAACCCTATATAAAGGGTATCTCCCTTTTCACTGTGATTATCACAGTAAAATACCATTTCCACCATTGTTAAGCTTTCGAAACTCAGTCAAGAAATCAATCGTATACTAAGGTAATAGCGCGTGCGCATCTGAAACCATCAAATTTTAAGAATGGTTCTCCAGTTATCCGATTTTACCTCCGATATAACCGAGGATGATCTTCGTGAGTTCACCTCGGATTACTATATCCCTCTCGCGTTGCACCCGGTAGTACCGGTGGCGACTGCATCTATGGCGGATTTCCCTGAGGGAAAAATAGGGGTATACACGCGCTTTTTCAAATTTGCGAATCAGCGCGTGCCCATTTTACTATTCTTGTGCGATGTACTCAATTATTATCGCCTTCATATATCCGAGCTGCATTGTATAGGCGCAGCTAAAATAACCAATTTTGAAGTAAACTGTCGTTTACTAGCAATTAACCCGACCATCAATCTCTTCCGCGCGTTTTATCACACAACGTGGTCAAACGGGTGGGTATCCTTTTCCAAGCGCGCAGGGCGCCTTCAATGCTACACAGAAAAGCTAGACGCACTTAGTAATTGGAGGGAGAGGTTTTTTTGGGTTGATAATATAGTGTTCCCTTGGACTTTTGAATTCTATACCCAGGGAACGTTACCAAAGGATGAGCGCCCAAACCCCGGGACATAAAACGTAGATGACGCGGAGACCATAAATGCCAACCGCATCCCCATCAACTCCTACCCAGAAGAGTTTTTGGTGCATATGGGGATCAGTCGCAACTACTTCGAAGGCGCTGACGAGGTGCCAACTTTTCTGGATGAGGATAACCGGGGTGGGTGCTTGTCCTTCCTTTTCTTCGCATATGTAGTGTAAGCGCTCTCTTGCATTATATCTTTATGTAACTCCGTTTTGTTTGTTGTTTGTTGCGCAGAGATGGATCTGTTTAGCGTAGTAAAGCTAGCGAAGCCCACACTGGTAACCGTGGGGGTGCGCCCTTTGAGAGATGGTGAGACACCAATTTTGGAGGCTACAGCAGGGCGCACCGTGGAGTATGTACAGGAAGAGCTGGCGAATACCTCCCCACCACTATTGGAGGCAACCCTAGTGCGTAGTGTTCCATCTCAGCAGGTGCCATCCCTAGAACTCTCGAGCACAGATTCTTCAGAGGGTACGGGGATCCTGAAGGCTGATAGTGAGCAGGAGGAGGCGAGCCAGGGGTGAAGCGTAAGAAGGCTTCTGGTGATGATGGCGCGAGCACATCTAAGAGAAGACGCCACATTATTACTGTGGATGTGTCATCAGAAGAGGATGCGTCGCCATCCATCACTGCACAGGAGACATCTGAAACTCCTTCCCCCAAGTAAGTAATGAAACCTATGCCTCGTTTTTGTTTTTCGTATCCTCGATATAATAACCTTGAATCCTTGTCCTTTGCGTGAAGTGATGAAGCTGCAGGGGGTAATGCAGCGCATAATAGGAAATCGCCACCTGAGGCGAGTCTCCCTCAGATGGATGAGCCTTCGAAGGTATGTGAGGATATACCTGCAGAGCAGCTGATAGAGGAGCTTAGCTTGGCTGCTGCGCACCAGGCCGCTTTGGTTGCTCAGCTTAAGGCTAAGTATGCTGGTGAAGGGAGCAGCAGTGCGCAGAAAGATGAAGAGATAGCGCTACTGAAGGCGCAGTTGGCTAGTGCTCATGCTGCAGTAGAGTCAACAAATGCGCATGCCAAGAAGCTCGCTGATGAGAAGATGTCCTTATTTGCTCAAGTGAATCAAGAGCGTGCTGCTTTTGATCAGTACAAGTCCACTTGCTTATGGGGGCTGAAGTACATGGAGCAAAACAAGAGCAAACACTTTTCTCAATTGGATGAGTTCCGCAAGACTGTGGAGGATGCGCTGGAGAAGCAGGAGGAGAAGCTGGGCGAGCTTAGTATAGAGTATGATGAGGAGCTGTACCCACACTTGGTATCCTCCATTGCTGAGCGCAGGTAACCTTTGATTCCTTTGAATCCCATCGTATTTTTCAAACTTGCAGCATTTGATTCCTTTGAAATTATTGTCTATAATGGGAATGGTGTTTTATTCGCAGGTGGCTAATCAGCCATGGTCTTCATCTTGTTGCGTTGAGCACTTTAGAGTCCCAAGAAGTTGTAGAAGCCTTTGGGAATGTTGTTCAATGCGCCTTGGCACATGGCAAGGCGGAAGCTGTAGAGGAGATGCACGAGAGCCAAATGTTGACGGTACCCATCGCGGAAGTGCCAGGTTACAATGGTGATGCCTACGCTGAGCTTGTCGCTACCATGGAGAAGATGAAGCTATTGGAGCTTCCTCATATTGCTCAACTGGAGCGCGACCAAGACTACCCCATAGGTGTTATCATGGAGGGGTTGATCTTGGCGAGGCATATAGTAGAGGACGCTGAGGCACAATTTGACTACTTCCTGAAGCCTGATGTGTTGCAGCTGCAGGTACCTGTCTTTCCACGTCCGCGTGACATTCTCAACCCTTTTGCCCTTAAGAAGGAAATTCCTCTGAAGGAATCCCTAGAAGCCCATGCCATGAGACTTGCTAGGAAGAAGGTTGTGAAGGGGAAAGCCACCTTTTATGGTCTAGGTGCAGCGCATATCCTGAGGTCTGAAGGAGTACCTGTTAGTGTGGCGACGGTGTCACCCAGGGATATTGATCTACTGAAGAAGCTAGGAGTGAGGTGCACCGAGTTGGCAGCTCAAAGCTTGAGCATTCCCATAGTATGTAGGTTTTTTGTTTTGTAATAGATTAACAATTTTGTTGAACATGTGTATGTTAAATCTATGTTTTTGTATAAACTCGTAGTTTATAATAAGATTGATGTTGATTTGTACGCATATTTGTATTATAATGTTTGTACTTAGTTTCTTGTCTTTGCATAAAAGACATCCAAGAATCAAACTGTTATCCAAACGTACTTAAAAGAGATTACAGAATCTATAATCACTTATAATTGTGTATGAAGTCCATAACTTAATGTATATGCGAATAAAAATTCACAAGTGTATGGGTTAACATGCAGCGTACTGCAAATACCATATCAGGGAGTCAAGAGTCTTGGCTCCAAATTTTTTAACCGCGCACAGTGTGCATTGTTGCGTATCCGTCGTGGGATGCGCATTAAACTTACTCCAACGTCTTGAGAATAAGGTGTTTAACAAGGATGCGTGATCCAATGTTGATGGGGTTGCAACCCTCTTACTCAACGAGTTATTTAGTAGGTTTACTCATCCTTTTACCATCGTGGGTTTTAATAAATGCATACGCGCCATGTAGGCAAAAATATAAATCAACAATATTGAGACATAAATACGATGTAAACAATAAAGTTAAATGTGTCGCGGAGTTAGCTAGAAACCGCGATATTTGATTAATTCTTGCAAGTTTTTGGAAAAAGAAAAAACATTTGCCTAAACAAAACAAAATGTAAATACACGGACATTTATTGAGCACTTACTAAAGTGCGGGGGTGCCTGTGCATGGGCCGTAGCCTTTCCTAAAGGTAGCATCTCTTGAGATTGCAAATATTCCATGTGCGTTGTAGCTCACGGCCATCCATATCACGCAGCTTGTATGCGCCTTTTCCTAGTGCTTCTGTGACCTCATAGGGTCCTTCCCACTATGGTCCAAGTTTTCTTGTGTCTTCTGCGTGGCTTGCATCATTAGCGCGCTATACAAATTCGCCTGGTCTGAATGAGGTGCTTCTGACTTTAGCATCACAGTATCCCTTCATCTTTGACTTAGCTCTTGCCTCACATATAGCTGCACGTTCGCGCCTTTCTTCCAATAGATCCAAGTCTATACTTCACTCGTCGTCATTGGTTGTGACATTAACTTCCGCCGTACGCATAGTTGGCATCCCAATTTCAGCTGGTATGACAGCTTTTGTCCCATAGACAAGAGAGAAGGGTGTGTCTCCAGTGCTAATTTTGATTGTCGTGCAGTGCGCCCATAGGACGTGCGACAATTCCTCTACCCATCTTCCTTTGTATTTGTCAAAATGCGCTTTAATTCCTTCGCCCAGACTACGATTCGCGCGCTCAACTAAACCATTGGTTTGTGGGTGCTTAACTGACGCGAAGTGTTGTGTAATATTTAGTTGCGTGCACCAGTCTTTGAACGGGTTATCACAGAATTGTTTTCCGTTGTCCAAAATGATTTCTCCAGGTAGTCCAAAGCGGTACACAATGTTCTGTTAGAATTATACAATCAAAGTATACATATAGCGGAAGCTAGGATCAAGAATAACACATACAAAGATTAACTAAAACATAAATTGGAACGTACCTTTTAGCACTTCAATTAAATCTTGAACATGTGATGAACCCTAATTAGGGTTTATATAGATCAATGATTAACCCCTTACCGTTTTGTTAATCGATCCCTTGATAACAACAAAAGTATGTTGTTACCTCGTTCTTGTACACACAAACTACTAACGAATTAAAGGTAATGCTAGTAACATAAAACACAAGAATTTTTCAATGAAAAATTGGATCCAAGAAACCCTTATGGGTTCTTGATCGATCGGCCACAAAGGGAAAACAAAGAGAAGGAAAAACTTTTAGGGTTTTGTGTGTGTGCACAAAAGGTACCAAAGTTTGATCCCTAGGTTTGCTTATATAGTGAATGAATATCTTGGAGGACAAGTTAGGGCAAGGGAATCCCTTCCCTTTGAGGTTCACAACCGGCCATAGCCCAAGGAGGGTCTTCCGGATCCTTCTTGTCCTCTAATTTCATTCTAGTCCTTATTGTTTGCCTTTAACGATAGTTAGTCCATACGTTTAATAACCAATGATCATTAATCCTTTTACTTGTGTTTAATTAATAAATATACATAACATTTAATATTTATTAAACTTTAATTCTCGTTTGTAATGTGTGCAATCCCGAGGTCTCGGGTTCGATACTAGACATTTAACTAATTAATATTTATCCAATATTCCAACAGCTCCCACTTGGATATCTATTAATAGTAAAATGACATTGGTTAGCGTTTAGCAACACTCCAATGCCCCTAGTTCAACTCGAGCTAGGTTTCCTGAAAAACCTTTAACGATTCATCGTTATTATTATCATCCTTTTGTTTCTAATACTACGTTAATAAAGATATGGATCTTAGTCATTCTTTAATTAACAATTCTGTTTCTCGTTGTTTATGAATGAGCAAGATTACCAAAACATCTGAACGTATTCCAGATAGACTTTGGGCGTGCGCACGCAAACATCTTGTCAACCCTACGAGGGGCCCAGCAGTATTAAACTTCAAAACAAATTTGAAGGAACAAATTCTTTCTTGACTATAAGAATAACCCATGAACTTTGCAACACTTCTGAAAACAACCCTTATAACTTCCTGTTACGGTGAGCGGTAGATTGCTTCACAAAAATGCACTACATCCATGACTCTTATCTGGTATCTCAAGTCTGAGGATAACAAATTCATGATTTACTTACTGACAAGATCCATAAAGTAAAATCATGTAGTTGGGATAAGTCCTATATTCAATTCATCGAATATCATGTGAAATTGGTATGTCAACGCATCAATATACTTTCAAGTATATTCTTAACCAATACTCAGATTTATCTTAGTTTAATGATATTCCCATATCATTAATCGACAATGGACAATTTAGAATAATATTAGTTATTCACGGATTTTAAACATGCAAATATAGGACACAATATATTATTAATGAAAACAAACGTACTAAGTACTTTAATTCATTATAAATAATAATTGCTTAATGTCCTTTATCCAAATACCAAAATAGATCAATGCATGATTATACTAGTTAATGAATTTTCCTCAAGTAATAACTTGAAGACAATTATGCCTCAAGTAATGACAATCATACTTGTTGACAAGGCATTATTTCATCTAACTATGATCTATCCGAATTTTGAGAATACTTCTTTCAAGAATTCAATAATTAAAATTCTTGTCCGTGTAAATCCAACTATCTTGATATAGCCACATAATTTTTCATAAATAGTGTGATATCCTCAATCACCAAATTATGACAATCAAACTTTCAAACCTTTTAAAGTTTAAAGTATTCTAATTCTTTAATGTTTAATGCAACTATGCTCTTAGTTGAGCACAACTAGTTCTCATGAAATCCTTCATGACTAGTTACTGAGTGTCATCTCAATTAAACCAGCATCATTGTATATTAAACACAATATGCTCTTTAAAATTTTCGTAAACTTAATATCCATAGTGTAATGTTTAGGAGCTATTCCAGGTTGAGGATCATTATTCTAATTTCAAACATTTTCCATTAGAATATCTATTACACAAGTTATATAATAACTTTTAATTGGATATCAAATATTGTCAAATCATTAAGCACTTACGCATGATACAACAATAATATGATGCACATGAAAATCCTTCAGTCAAACTTAGATTTTATTCATGTTTGATCTTTACAAATATGTATATCCATTTAGTCTTCCAAAATGATATATCATATTCTATTTAGAATTTTATTTACCGCACTTGTTCATTTAATAATAAACTTTAGTTTCAAGGTTGTATGTTTTATTTCCTAAATCTTTCAAGTAAAGTTTCATTCCAAATTAAGTCTAACCTTTTACTTATATGGAATGTTACTCTACAATATATATATATGATTTAGTAAATCAAACATAATACTCCCACTAGCTTTCAGGAATACTTAGAAATTATCTTATTTCAATTATAAACCAATTCATGGATATAATAATTAAAATTAAGAGCAATTTCCTTGATGCATGCATTTATCCATTCATGGATTATTGCACTTTGTACACTACTAAAGATTTACTTGAATTCATAAACTCCTTTGATTACTTATCGTCCTCGCTTAAGTAATCATTCAAGAAAGAGTTTTGATATTTCATTGTCAAATTTCATATTCATGAAATTTAAGTATGACAATTACCATCTTTGTATCTTTAATGTGTTTTAGGAAAGAGTATTCAATCATAGTTAATTGCTTAAGTATGATTAATAATCTTGTCATAAGACATGCATTAAGATATGTGTACAATTTTTGTCCATATGATTTCTACACAAAGATTTAAACCTCTAGGGTTACTTATCTTTGAATAAACTCATCTTCATTCTCTAACCGTTAAGAATTAAGATAAATCAAATTTAAAATTTGAATATCTTTATGAACAACATCTCCAACATTCATAATATGAATAATTTACCCAATTCATTATTTTGGTAATACTACATCATATAATCGTCAACATATTAATTAAATATCTGAGATATCCAAGTGGATCTATGAATGATAATTCCATCATCTTGAGGTTTATCATTTACATGATAAGTCTCATCATGACTTTCACTAGTGTGTATTTAGAAGATTATGTATCTTGTAATTTAAACTCCCACTTGCCTTTAGTAATATATATACTATCTATAAATACTTGGCAATTAGAGCAACAATCCAATTTTCTCTTTTAGGATATTACAAATACGTGTTGACAGTTTCTCATATTCTTTTGTTAATAACCTACACTTAAGTAGCTTAACAAATTGAGAACTTCAATTTAAGACTTAATGTGATTCATCACATCTCATAATGTCTTATTAATCTTCTAGGAGTCTAATTGAGTATATTCATTACATACTCAATTTTCTAACCTTGATAACTTTCGGAAGAAAAGAAGTCACAGTTATCTTTAATCAAAATTCTAACGAGAGTTTGATTTCCCTAACTCAACATATCATTATATTTTGGTATTTAAATTATAATAAATATTGTAAGAGGATCTAACAATATATATATAAGATAATTATATTCCTTTTGGCATACCTATTTACCAACTAAGTCAACTTAATGGGTATAATAGTATTTCCAAATTGCATGCTTTTTATATAACACAAGTACTTTTGACCAAGTCACTTCATGTTCATGTCTCTACAAAACATGAACGTGTTATATTCCCACTTTCCGTTATTAATCATTGATCATCTCAATAACTTCTTGTATATGTCTTAATTAAAAGACCATAACAAGCTAACGTCTTACTTTATTATCAGTCTTGTAATACTTAAAAGACTTCATGTTTATAAATATACAATAATGTATAAACATGTATAATTAAAGTAATCATGAACACCATTCTTGGTTTCATTAATATTTTCAAGTTAACACACTACTTCATTTTTATTTATGTCATTCTTAGAATACATAATTATTGAAGTAGTATTGTTATTGACACATGTTCTAATAGATGTCTAATTTAGAAACTGTAAATTATCCATGTTGGTCTCACTCATACATGGAAATTCACCTTGTTGTTAATATTTAGCCTGCGTCTCACGTTTACTAAATTTCAACACCAAGTGTTTCTTAGATAAGATTTATATAAATCATATTAAAACTATAGTCTCTTACTTTGCAGTTAAGAGAATCCGTTAAATCATATTCTTTTGTGTTGTACCTTGCACACAATGTAGATTTCTCCCACTTGTGCATGGAACAACATCATGTACCATATGAACAACACGCACGCGTTTGTTAATGTGAACAATATGATTTGTGTCATTAGTATAACTAGTAGATATAGAGTTTACTCAATCAATCAAGGAAACGCACATGACTATCCTTGAAAATATTAGTGTCTATATTTATCTTGAGATGTTCAAAGATAAAGTAGAGTATTACCAAGATAACAATCATTGTGACTCCTACTGAATTAGAGATCATTACTATGATTCCTTATTCAGTAATACACACATAATACTCCCACTGAATTCGACAACATTGTAAATGTTTATTAATCCAGTGAAAAGAAAAAGTGTGCTATTCACTTTCCTACATCTTTTAGAAAACCCATTCGTAACAATTAATTAGGTACTAAAAGAATATATTCTTCTACATAAATGTGATTCATCACATTCCAAACTATTAACTTGAAAAATTGAGCATACAATTTCTTCCTTAATCAGGTCTATCATTCCAACAATTGAATGTAGTACCTTTAAATGGTCAAAGCAAAACAACTAGATGAAATAATCTAATTTGTCTTTTACCATTTTGCAGTAACAAGTCTAGCTTCTTATTAAATAACTCATAAAGTGCAAATTATCATAACTATTAACATTTGCTTTGAGTTATGTATTAGAACATAAACTATTCTAACTTTCCTATTATACCTTTCTCATTCATGAAAAGGAATAGGATTAAGTCTCACACTTCTCCTAATGGAAAGAAGACTAGGTTTATTCTTTTAGTAAAATTGACTCTAACCAGAAACCCATATGGGTGTAGATCAATTTATATGTTAAAAGAATAACTTACGTTTACGGTTTATTGTTGCATTAAAACATTTAAAAGAATTTACAAAATTCAATTTTTAGTATTTTCGATAATTCATATTTCCAAGAAAATATAATACCCAAGGATATATTCATATAACTATCTAATTTTCTTGAAAATCTAGGATCCAACTTTACATAGATTCCACCACATCAGTTGATCTGCTAGTGGTGAAAGTATAAAAGATGGTAATCTGTTGAATAATAATTGGCAAACAATTTTCCAATTCCTAGATCATTATGGGATTTACATCAAATTGATTCATCAATTTGTCATGTAAGCATGTTTTATCCCATCTCATGCCTTAAGCTCTAGGTCTCACGCATCAACTTAATTAAGTCTTCTAACTTAGAAACTGCAAATTCTCCATGTGTGGTCTCACGCACACTCGGAAATTTACCTTGTCATTAAAATTTAGCCTGCGTCTCACGTTTACTAAATAATAACTTCAAGTGTTTCTTATAGTTAGATGGCATGTAACTTAAATTTTAAGGGTATTCAATTTTGATGTGACTATCAAAATATGTATAAAGATGCATGCACACATCATTATAGCATAAGTTTTCAAAACCTTTTTATAACCAATTAATAAGATTAATACAAAAAGTTTTACTTGAGGTAAAATACTTTAAGATGACTTTCTACAAAAATGATTTTAAAAGAAATTTGTCTTAAAAGAGTTACTTTTAAAAGCATGTTGTACAAAACATCAAGCAAGCAAAAGTTTATGGATTCAATCTTAAAACATGTAACAAAGTATGAATCTTGCTAGTCTCGCCTGGGAGCTGATTACCGTGCGAATCGGACCACTAGCGGCACATAAGACCTTGCAAGATTCTTACTTTATGACTTTTGTTTCACCGTTATTAGTCCGTATTATTTTCTTTATGAAAAATTACCCTTTTATTGCTTACAAACGTGTCAAACAATAACAATAAAACAAGTAATCAAAGAAAAACAAACAACTAATAATAATAAAGTGAAACAATTAGCCACATGCAATCCTTATTAGAAAAGATCCTAATAAAATAAAGTCTAGGTATAATTATGCATGTAATCAACTAAGGTCTTCTCCTCTTAATAGAAGAGAGTCACATACATTGACGAATCAATTGCGTAGGCCAAAGCTAATATACACACCACATAGCGTATAAATTGATTTTAATATATATTGGAGTCTTCCCCAATTTTAGATCTATCTAAAACATGTGATAAATAAAAAAAACAACAAGATCCATGACTAACATGCATGTTTCGTCACAGATAAAACCTAACAATTAGCACATAGGTCACAAGATACGTTCACTTAACCGGTTAATGACCTAGGGTTTCTAGTGATTACACATAATCCAAGAAAACCACAAAACCCTAATTAGGGTTTCATGGAAAATCGACCCCCCCCCCAAAATTAGGGTTAGGGTTTCGAATTTTTCAAAAAAAATTTAAAAAGAAAAACCCTAGATCAAAACATGTATCTAAAACACTTAAAGATCCGATTTTTATTAAGTTTTTGTAATCAATAACATGTTATCCATGGCTCGTGATGACACTGTTAGAATTATACAATCAAATTACACATATAGCGGAAGCTAGGATCAAGAATAACACATACAAAGATTAACTGAAACATAAATTGGAACGTACCTTTTAGCACTTCAATTAAATCTTGAACATGTGATGAACCCTAATTAGGGTTTATATAGATCAATGATTAACCCCTTACCGTTTTGTTAATCGATCCCTTGATAACAACAAAAGTATGTTGTTACCTCGTTCTTGTACACACAAACTACTAACGAATTAAAGGTGATGCTAGTAACATAAAACACAAGAATTTTTCAATGAAAAATTCGATCCAAGAAACCCTTATGGGTTCTTGATCGATCGGCCACAAAGGGAAAACAAAGAGAAGGAAAAACTTTTAGGGTTTTGTGTGTGTGCACAAAAGGTACCAAAGTTTGATCCCTAGGTTTGCTTATATAGTGAATGAATATCTTGGAGGACAAGTTAGGGCAAGGGAATCCCTTCCCTTTGAGGTTCACGACCGGCCATAGCCCAAGGAGGGTCTTCCGGATCCTTCTTCTCCTCTAATTTCATTCTAGTCCTTATTGTTTGCCTTTAACGATAGTTAGTCCATACGTTTAATAACCAACGATCATTAATCCTTTTACTTGTGTTTAATTAATAAATATATATAACATTTAATATTTATTAAACTTTAATTCTCGTTTGTAATGTGTGCAATCCCGAGGTCTCGGGTTCGATACTAGACATTTAACTAATTAATATTTATCCAATATTCCAACATGTTCTCCCAAACAAATCGTTTTACCTGGTTGCCTGTGATTGTTGCCACTGCTTTTGCCTCAATCCACTTAGTGAAGTAGTCTATAGCCACAATAAGAAATTTCAGTCCCCCTGCTGCAACAGGGAAGGGGCCTGCAATATCGATACCCCACTTATAGAATGGCCATTGTGAAGTGATAGGCGTTAGCTCTTGTTGTGGTTGGTGCGGGATGGGTCTATGAACTTGGCAGTCGCTACATTTCTTTATCATATTCCGCGCATCACGATGCATAGTAGGGCAATAGTATCCTGACCGCAAGGCTCGTGCCACAACGGACCGTGGTCCTGAGTGCATACTGCATGAACCGGCGTGGATCTCTCGGAGTACGTAATCTGCCTGAAGAGGTCCAACACACCGAAGCCATGGTTGTAGAAATGAATGTCGATATAGGATACCATCTCGAAGTTTGAACTTCTACGCTGTGCGCCGTATCCGTCGAGCGTCCTTCTGCTCATGGGGTAATATACCCTTGCTTATAAATTCGATGATAGGGGTCATCCACGTAGGATCCTGCTCTTCTATCACCGTGGATATCTCCATCTCCGAGATGGATTTGTTTTTCAGGGTCTCCATCAATACTTGTTTTGACAGGTGCGCAAAGCTTGTAGATGCGATCTTGCTTAGTGCATCCACTTTCCTGTTTTCTCCTCTAGGAACTTGTTTAATGGTGAATCTGTCAAAACTATGGATTAGGGACTTGGTCTTGTCAAGGTATTGGACCATGTTATCCTCTTTAGCCACATATTCGCCCAACACATGATTGGTTACTAATCGGGAATCGACATTTGCTTCTAGGTTGCGTACACCCATTCGAGTTGCAATGCGTAATCCCGCAATTAGGGCTTCATATTCTGCCTTGTTGTTCGTGGCTGTGAATTCAAAACGCAGTGCGTAAGTGAATTTCATTCCTTCTGGGCTGGTGAGGATAAAGCCTGCGCCTGACCCGTCCACGCACGAAGATCCGTCCGTGAATAGGACCCATGGTTCTTGTAGTTCTACCTCGCTTCTTGGAGGTGGAGCATTAGTATCTGGTTTCTCAATGATGAAGTCTGCTAGTATCTGCCCCTTAACCGCAGTGCGTGGTCTATAAGAGATGTTATGCTCGCTTAGCAACACGCTCCATTTTTGTAGTCTCCCCGATGCGTCAGGTTAGGAGATAACTTGCTTGATAGGTTGGTCCGTGATCACTGCTATTGGGTGTGCTTGAAAGTATCTGCGCAGTCTTTTAGCTGCGAATACTAACGCCAGGACCAACTTTTCCATTGCGGTATAGTTAATCTCTGTCTTCTTGAGTGCCTTTCTTACAAAATAAACTGGTGTTTGTATGGAGTTCCTATCTGTCAATAGCACCGCACTGACTGCTCCATGAGTTACAGACAAGTACATAATCAGTTCTTCCCCTGGTCGGGGTGCTACTAGTGTGGGAAGCGCTGCTATATGTTGCTTAAGCTGTTGAAAAGCTTCTTCCGCTTCCGCAGTCCAACGAAAGTCTCCCTTTTTTGTACACTTCGTAAATGTTTTAAAGAGAGGAAGTGACTTATCCGCTGATTTGGACATGGAATCTATTCAACCCGGCTAGTTTTCCATTCAGGGACTGGACTTCTTTTAATGTGCGTGGTGAAGGGAGTTGGATGACAGCCTTTGTTTTTTCTGGGCATGGCTTAATGCCATTAGGCTCTATCAAGTATCCGAGGAACATGCCTTCTGTAGCACCAAAAGTGCATTTCTTAGGATTTAACTTCATGTTGATCTTTCCAGCGTCCTGAATGTTTCTTC
The DNA here is from genome assembly GCA_030686995.1 of Artemisia argyi. Classification (NCBI taxonomy): domain Eukaryota; kingdom Viridiplantae; phylum Streptophyta; class Magnoliopsida; order Asterales; family Asteraceae; genus Artemisia; species Artemisia argyi. The sequence continues at coordinate 37,684 of JARVZY010003517.1, read as the reverse complement.
AATGTCGCGTACCAACTCTTCTTCGGTATGGCTCTTTATGACAAGGTCGTCAACATAGACTTCCAGGTTGCGGCCCACTTGCTTTTTAAATGCATTATCTACTAATCGCTGGTAAGTGGCGCCAGGATTTTTTAAGCCAAAGGGCATTTTTGTGTAGCAATAGACACCCTGGCTTGTGTGGAAGGCCGTTTTTTCCTCGTCTTCTTTAGCCATTTGGATTTGATGGCACCCTTTGTATACATGTAGGAAGCATTTAAAGGGGTATCCGCACAAGGATTCTATCTTCCAGTCTGTCTCTGGTAACGGGTAGCAATCATGTGGACATGCTTTGTTGAGATCAGTGAAATCCACGCACATCCTCCAGCTACCATCACTCTTTTTTACCATCACTGGATTTGAGAGCCAATCATGGTAGTATACTTCTCGCATGATGCCTGCATCCAAAAGCTTGTGTACTTCCTCTAGAATGGCTTTTGCGCGCTCTGGAGCTTGGCCGCACTTTTTCTGCCGTACTGGAGGGTATCCTTGTCGGATTTTCAACTTGTGTTCTGTAATCGATCGTGGCACGCCAGTCATGTGCTTTGGTTCTCATGCGAAGATGTCTAGATTCTTTTGCAAAAGTGCACACACGGCCGCTCTGCCTTTGTTAGACAGCGATCCCCTAATCGATACCTCTTGCTCCGGGTAATCAGGATGAATTGCGATTTTCAGATTTGATACTTTAGTTGCATGTTGTTCTGGAGTGCGTGTCGTCTCAAATGTAACTGTGTTGCACTCTCTGAGTGGTACAGTGGTATTGTAGAGGGTGACAATGCCTCCTTCTACTGGGAATTTGAGCATCCCATGTGCTGTGGACGGTACCGCGCGCATCGCTGATATTCCTGGTCTTCCAATAATGTCATTGTATGGCGAAGGAGATCTGATCACCATAACATTCATCCAGGCCGCCGTAGAGTGTTGCTTATCCCCAACGACTACGAGTAATCGTATTTGCCCCATGGGCCATATCTTTTCTCCTGTAAAGCCAGTCAACGACGTCGTGGCCGGAATTAACTGACTTCGTATTTCAGGTCGCAACCTTTTGAAAAAGTGTTCATACATTATGTCTGCGGATGCCCCTCTATCAACAAACATGCGGTGGATATCATGACCCCCCGTATTTATCTCGATGGTGAGCGGTTCCACTACTGCGTTGTCCGCAGCCAGAGTGGGGAAAGAGATTTCGCTCCCATAAGAAAACTTTTGGCTGACCTTTTGCCTAGTCTTCCGCTGCCATGATTGTATCATGTAGATGGTGTCAACTTTATCCTTAGGTGTTTCTTTCTTGTTCCTGACCTTCTGTTTGTCTTTTCCATCTTTGATGCTCTTAACTAAATGATCCAATTTGCCTTCTTTAACTAATTTATCAATTAGTTGGCGCAATTGGACACACTCATTGGTGGTGTGGCCCTTTTGTTCATGATACTCGCAGTACCCGTTCCCTACGCGCTGATCTTCTAGGGTGCGCATTGGTGGGGGTTTCGGGATGTTCGCGCCTTCCGTCACAAATATCTCCCTTGGAGTCTTTGTTAGTGGTTTGTACTTGTCATTATCTCGTCCGCCCCTGGCTGCGGTAGCTTTTGTTACGGTTGCTACTCTGGTCATTGGATTGTCTCCTGGGCTATTCTTGTGATCTATAATTTGAGTAGCCTTTCTTGTTATCCGCAGCGGCTGCTTCCCCTTGGATGAAGGACCTGGTGCGCTTCATAAGTTCATCAAAGGTTTGGGGAACTTATCAATTAACCTTCTGATGAGTTCTGGGTTATTGATTCCATTCATAAACCATGAGATCTTTAGTATTTCGGGGCATGCCTTGATGTGTATGCATTCGTCCTTATAGCGCTCCACATAAGCGCTTGTGGATTCCCCTTGGCGTTGTTTTACCCTAGCCAGTTCGACAGGGTTCTTGGCCCACTTCTTCCTATGAGTAAAGCTCAAGCGAAACGCCTTTCGCAACTCTTCAAACCCATCTATGCTCCTTCGTGGCAGCTTACTAAACCAGGTTCGCGCATTCCCCACCAATGTGGAGTTAAACATGTGGCACCACACGGGTTGTGGCCAATTTTCGATGGTGGCGGCTGATTCAAAAATTTTGAGGTGGTCATCTGGATCACCCATCCCATCATATGTTTTAACATTAGCGGGCATGTGCCTTCTCTTATCTTCTGAAAAATCGCTGATGCGCTGAGTGAATGCGTCAACCTTTTGGCGGCGCCAAGGACGAGACATATCTTCGTCCTCCTGGTCGCTATACCAGTTCTTGGACTTCCAGTGTCCTGTTTCTTTGTCCTCGTTGTCCGAGGAGTCACTTGAGGATGAGCTTACCCTTTTGCAGTGCTTGCGCCGACTTCCCTCGGAATCCGAGCTTGAAGGGCTTTCGCTTGGGGAGCGTTGTCGCCCCAGTCTATCATGAACTCTTCTACTGCTAAACCTTGGAGGGCTTTCGCTTGGTGAGCGCTGTCGCCCAAGTCTATCATGAACCCTGCGACTACCAAGCCTAGCGAGGACATTGGTACGCCTTCCATCGTCTTCGTATTCCTCCAGGTATTGCAAGTCAGCTTCTTCATCAACCACAACTTTCTTTCCGACCCTAGTGAACACTGGGAGTCAGCGGCTATCCTTCTCGCGCCTCTCCTTTCGGTGACGCGGTGGGGATGCTTCATACCCAGGGCCGAAGTTGAGCTGGGCTTGCAGGCTCTGACTTGACCTTCTTTTCGCTTCCTCTTTCATGAGGGCAGCCAAGGCTTCGTAGTTTTGGGACACAAAATCACTTGGTGCTAGTTCAGACGCAACTCCTTCTAGCGCGAGGATGTTTGTTTCCATATCAGGACCCTTGTCCCGATTAGGCGCACGTGGCGGCTCAGTGAGGTCTGGCACCGTTTGGTGGGGAGTGGTGAAAAGAGTGCGTTGTAGATCTTTCGCGCTAATGGTTGTCGTAGTGGCCTGGGTAGTCCCTGTAGGCAGTTCTACTGTTGGAAATATCAGATCTGAGTCTGATCCTTGGTGCCTGGGCGCACTGGTTGTCCAGAGGCCTGCTTAGAGGTTGAATCACTTTGCTGCTTCTTCCCCTATGGGTCACCATGTATTTTCTTCACCTGCGGAGTTCGCTGGTTTACGTTTACGTGCTTCATCATTCTAGTTCTTAGTGGAGTTCTTAGTGTAGGGTTCCACGGATGGCGCCACTTGTTGATACAAAAGTTGGGCGTTCCTTGTTTGGACTCCTGTTCTCGTACCAATTGGATCTTAATGCTTGAGACCTGCGCACTAAGAAGCAAACAACACCGTTAGGCTTATCGTGGGATTGTCTCCCATGATTATCCTCCGGCGTGAGAGTAAGTAATCGGTTTTAGGGTTATAGTGAAGAGTTAGGGTTTTTAGATGATACCTCAATGAGGGCCGAGATGCCCTTTATATACACACACAAAATCCTTATTGGTTTCGTGTTCCTTACTCTTCAGCATATCCCAATGAATGCGGTCTTTGATCCTTATCCCATAAATAAGAGATCACATATCTAGACCATAAATAATAATTACAGATTTGGGCCTTTGTAAGCCCAAATCTTGATCACGATAGCCCATGCGTGATGGGCTAGGTATTAGTAGTGTCCATTAGTCGGGTTCGTGACCCGAGTACGGACTATACATCATCAATAAGGCCTACTTGTAGTTATGATACAGGGTCACCGAAATTCACGAAACGACCTTGATCAAATTAAGTGGCTTAATTCATCGAGTTAAACTGCCAATTTTAATTATTAGTGTAACTTCAGTAATCTGCTTGTTAAACTGCTAGTTTCTTATATAAAAACTGTAGGTGCTCAAATGTAATTAAAGTAAATGTTAGAAGCTTAAGTATTGTTTTAGTAAGTTTTGGATGGTTTAGAGACATCTAGACGTGACTTAGGTAAAGTTTAAGGGGAAATTAACTTTCTAGTCTTACACTTTAGGACACGTTTGGTACGACTGAATCACACAAAATGAAAATGCAATAGAGAATGGAATTGCAGAGAAAGGGAATGACTTTGAGAAACGGGAAGAGATTTCACTGTCTGGTAAAAATAGAGAATTGAGTAACGAAATGCATTGGAGAACTGATTCTTCTATTTGCCATGAACACGGGATCAAAATTCAGTGAATGTTGAGACAAAGGTGTTATCATCCCTTTAAAAAACATATATGCACATAAACCACCAATAATGATACAAATCCAATACAGTCACACACTCATCTCATTCACTGTTCTTGTTAAAGTCTTCAAATATGTTGATATCACTAGAGATTGCATATGAGAAGCTGATGATAGAAAAACAATAAATCTGGCCTCCTATGTAAAAGGCACTTGATTGTGCAAGATAATATGAACACAAAAGTTGTTATGCACATGCAATTCTCATACGTGACTTAATTCTAAACAACCCTTTAACATGCGTGTGTATTGTTAGTGACATGAAAAGTGTCTGGTCTAACATATTAAGCACATAAAACAAACATTACTATATTAGATATGATATATAATAGGTTATTTAAGTTCAGTAAGTAAACATTAATTTAATATTTTAGTAAAAATGGTTCAAGGGGCTACAAATAAGCTAGTCATAGCAAGTTGCTGAAACCCTAAATTGGGTTTTGATATAATTCGCTAGAGTTTTTTTTTTTTTTTTTTTTTTTTTTTTTTTTTTTTTTTTTTTTATAATATATAGTGATTTGTGTATATGAATTTTAAAAAAAAGAAAAAAAAAACAAAAAAAACTAATAGATTGAAAACCTAAGTTACAATTAATTTCAAGTTCTACAAACAGTGGCGATAACAGGGATCAAAATCTTGCAATTGCTGATCTGAGGTTTGTTTTGAAGATTTATTTATTGAATGTGATATGCACGTGTATATATACCTCTTTATTTGAGGTGACATTGTGATTCCCCCTATAAAAAACACGGAGAATGGTTGGTGTTATAAATTTTGCATTCTCTCATTTCTTTCACTTTTTATGAGGAATCGAAATAGCGAGTTGGGAATTGAATGGGGACATCTTGTTTCCATTCTATAATCGAAACAAATAAAGATAAAAGTTTCCTCAAAGTGATTCAATATTTATTATCAGTTTCATAGATCAATCTTTAATTTGGATGAAGTTGCATAGGATCAATCTTATTGTGATTAATTACTGTCATAAGTTTCTAAATGTATCAAGAGACATAGGTGTAAAATATTTTTGAGTTTAAATTTTTAGTGAAAATGTAAATGTAAATATGATATATCTTCGGGTTTTTAGATTATGGTATGCTAAGTTATTGTTAGTGATGATATGACAAGGTAATTTAAAGCAAATTTAACAAATAATATATAACAACGCTTTTTCAAATATGAGTTTTTATCTTAACTATCTTGCCTTTAGGTTTTGATTTTTATCCTATGATGAGTAAGTTACTATGTTTGGCAAGCATGGGCTCAACTCGCCATGTTTTCACCCGTAGCTATTAAGCTTGGGTTGTCCTTTAGCTTAGCCCAAATGATTCATGTGAATTCACAGCCAAAAGTCTTCACATTAATGCAAGCGAGGCTAGGCTATTTTAGGAGTTATTTTGGCATCGTAAGTTAGATTTATTAGAAGTGGCATATTCTCTTGTTTCAGATGTTTTTTCTCAAAAGGGACATATTGTTGTATTTATTCATAAAATTTCTATATGTCTAAATTACCCTTATTCAACATAAGTTTTTCTTTTATAGTTGGCATTCTGGCATTGTAAGCTACCATTTAGTTTTATTTCTAGATTATTTTGAAGAACGTAGAGTATGATACAAACATGTATTAGAGAATGCAAATATTTTATAATAGTCCGTTCTTTTTGGTAGATTATGTGCAGTCTAGAACATTTTATATAAGAGTTGCATGTAATTTCTGCGTTTTCTCATAGAGGAGATATGTGCCTATAAATATAATACATGTTGAAGCCCATTTGGTATACTGATCATCGATGGCAATCAAATAATGATGATCCTTTTCACCCACACAAAATAAAGTGATCAAAATTAGAGTATGCTTATCGATTTCCATTTTAAAAATCAAGTATGAATCCCAGTAATCACAATATCAAAACACTTGATAAGCATCAAATAAGCAAAAATAAAGTGATCAAAATTAAAGTATGCTTATCGATTTCCATTTTAAAAATCAAGTATGAATCCCAGTAATCACAATATCAAAACACTTGATAAGCATCAAATAAGCAAAAATATGTGCAATTTTGAAATCACACTGGACCAACTTATTACAAAACTCAAACTTCACTTTAACATTCAAAATGATGATTCCAATGATAAATATCTAATTGAATTACATGTTGCTAAAAAATCACAGATCCAAATGATAAAAAGCTAAGCAAAACCACATGTGTTACTCATAAAAGTGATAATAGTCTATTTTAAATGTGTACAAACACAAGTTATTAAAGATCTAAGATATTACAAACAATAAAAAACTAATCACATATCTAGACTATAAAAGACACATGTTACTCAAAACTATAAAATATTCAAGAATATTCAAGAGGCAAAACTACAATAAATAAGATATTTATGGATCCTTATAAAAGCAAAAGGATAAAAACTACCTAAGCAACTTTGATAACTGTCTTGTAGTTGTACGGAAAGTTTTGCACGTTGGTGATGATATTTGATTATTTTCTACATTAAAGTTCGATCGAGAATTTATGGTTAGGAATAGGAAAATATTTATAACAACCATGTGATATGACTTGGGTACATTCGTTTAAAACAACGACGCAACAAAATAACCAATAAAGCAAAAAACAACTACAACCACATTGATAATATACATTTCCGCCCTATGCCAACCAAATTAGGTATATCATTTTTCAAATGAATTGAGATTCATGATAGTTGAACAAGGTAATGCTTCTAAAATTCCAAAGCTTGCACCAGGATATTTGAACAGTGGCTTCAAACACTCGCTACACACCTATTTAATAGGTCAAGTAAATCAACGAGTTCTGCTTTGTTCATCATTGGGTTGTTGGGATAAAGAAGTTAACTCTATCCCCATGTCGCCTTTATAAACCACTCCCAAAATTCCAAAGCTTCCACCTTAACAACAATTGCTATTTTTGGATATCATCCCACCATCTGTTTCGTTGATAGCCATGTGGTTTATTAAAATCATGCCCAAAACAACATTAACAACACTCGTATCTTGAATTTTTCTAGAAAGCGGATTTCTAATAGCAACTTCATATGTTTGTGATGACTTTGCTCGACACAAATCGTCAATTGCCTTCACGGATCAAATGTGCTACTATATTTGTACAATTGATATGTTTAATTTTTCCTTTTGGACCGGCTGTTTATGCTCACAAATTGGAGGGGGAGAATCTGCTAATAGTCAGAACGTAGATGGTATGAGTATTCTGCAATCATTCTTTTTGGTCAACTTTTGGATATTAATTATGTCTTAGAGATGTACAATTGGGTCTGTTATAGTAGTAACTGACATTTTAAGTCAAACCGAGCCTTCCATAAATTTATCAAAGAAAGAATTACAATACGTCACCTCATTGTGGTGTGTGTTTGTGTTTTTTGGATATTATATTGGGGGGTTTAATATCAAACACACATTTTTGGTAAGTTTGGTTGGGCACACCATGGACCATAGTTGTTTCTCAAGCTGTAATGTTTGTCGGCCACACGATCTGCAGAACTGGGCATCTATACTATGGAACCGCCATCATAAGAGCTTGTTTTGGATCCCTCACCGGCCCTACAAATACTATAGCAGTTCACATTAGGAGTCCATTACATGGCTAGCATTTTCAGTAATATCAATATCTCAAGCGCGTTAGCCTCCTTTTGCACGTTGTTCTATGTGGTGCATGAACTTTCTGCGCATAAGGGAAACGAACACAGAGGACCAGGAGCAGGATTCCATGAATCTTTCTTAGCCGTTGGTTTGATTTGTCTTGCTGATTGTTTTATGACGTTAATTTTGAGCTATCATACTAGAGCTGCATATCAAGATATGTGACACTCGGGCGTAACAAGGTTGCAGAGTTACGATATCAAAAGTAGCATCCTTATTTTTCTTTGCCTAGAATATTTTACAAAGACATAATATAGATTTGATAGATATGTGTCAATAACATGCTGTGAACATGGTGATAATTGTTGTTACTGGATGTAATTTTTGTAATAGTGGATATTCTCATTTGATTTTATTTTGAATGTCTTTGTGTTTTGTTTATTTCTTGTGGTCATGTCGTGAATTGGATGATTTATGGCAAACGATACTTTCTGTTGGATCGATGTACTTTGATCAAACTACTTTTGTAGCTTGTAAAGATTTAATAATATTAAGTAAACTTAACACCATTAATATTGAAACACTGTTTAACCTTGTAAAGTATGCGGAATCTAGTAACACAAAGCTTAAGAAGAACTTTTATATTAACCAAACTTTGAACCTGCTTTGTTACACAGATTCACTAACAATCCCTAACTATTTATCGACTTTTAACAACTCTAAAACTTATATAACTTATATCGACTAATACCCCTTAAGGCTCTTTATATAGATAACCTTAAGTCGGTTTACAACATATAATCCTTGAACGACAAGTCATTATCCCTAACTAATTCTAGAATATTCGTTCAATATTACACATTAATCCTTAGCTAATATTGCACATAAGTCCTTGTTTCCTTCGAAGTACTTTAAACATTCTTCAGTAACAGCAGTACTTTGACTTTTACCTTCAGCAGTACTTTGACTTTATTCTTCATGCATCAGTACTTTGACATACATAAATACTTTGATATTTTATATCCCAACAATCCTCCCCTAACTTGAACTCCACTTGCTTGATTTCAAGTTTCTTTGTTATCTTTAATCTTCAAATCTTTAATCATTCAGAAAGATTGTTTCTTTATTTCTTTGTCTTCTATTTGTCATGTATCAAAGTACTCTTCATCAGCATCTTTTCTTTAAATAAATCTTCTCAGCAACATTTTGGTACAGTAATCATCAAATCTTTAAAAGTTTCATACTATTCTCATCACTTCCAGGTGTGTTAACTCCTGTGAGAGGTGAATCATTGAAAATTATGATTTTTAGCAAATCATCAGCTATCAACGGATTGAGTAGTCTTTACCAATAGCCGTTTGCTTTTGGACTAGTTAGTTCTTTGATATAAATCATGGTGAACTAATTACCAAAAATGGATTTTCCACAGCCTTTACCACAAGCCATTTTTCCTTGTGGGCTAGCCAACTCTTTACTTATACAGATATGGTGAGTTGAAACCATACAATTTTTAGTAAATTGTCAACTAAAAATGGATTTGATTATCACATCAGAGCTGTACCCTCATGATGAGTCAAACTCTTTCTTATCTGTTAAACATGGTGAGTTGATTACCATTTGTTGTGCAGTATAAATACTAAAACCATGTGTTACTTTTCAAATCCTTTTACTTTTCTTTTAAACATCAAAACATTTTATTTTATTTTAAAGGACTTATACTGGTTTATATCAGCAAGCAGTACTTTGTTAAAGTACTGCTTGTTTTTGCAGTACTTTGAAAAATACTTATTCTACAAAACAAATCATACCAGTATTATGCAATATTACTCTTCAGACTTGGTCCATCTGATAAATAGCTTGATAACATCCAAAGCTACCTCAGATTCATCTTCAAGTTCCATTCCATGATTCAGCATTCTGAGCATAATTTCTCTAATCAATGGATATCTCCTCTCAGCAAGCATATGAATCATGGTACCATCTTCCATCTCTAGTGTATGAACTCCTGATGACTCAAAGAATCTCCATCTTGTTATTTCCCAATTCTCTTGATCATTCCACAGAGGATCATCACTTGTTTCTTCAGTTTCCCAGATGGTAAGTAAATCTCCAAGCAAAATTAATCCCACTCCTGAAGCTTCAATCTCTGCATAGTATGTCTGCACTTGCACATATAAATCATACAGATCTGCCCTTGTAATACAATGCAACACATCCCATAACATATTGAATGTTGTGAAGCTTTCATCTTCTCTGTTGAACATAAGATAATTCCCTTTTTTGATTCAACCACAGAGAATAAGATTATCTTGGACTTCTTTCCAAAATCTTCAGTCTTCTTATTCTCAAAGTCTACAACTCTGAAATAGTTTCTAAGTTCATCAACTGTGTCTTCATGAATCATTTTCAATCTTTTTGTTAGTTGATCATCTTGAACTAATTTCTTTCTTTTCAATCTCCTTTGCTCAGCTTGTTCCTTTCTGATATCTTCTAATTTATTCTTTCTATCAACTTCCATGGGTACAAAGTTTTCTACTTCTTTTCTGATATCTTCTTGTACTTTATCCCACAGAGCTTTCACATCTGGATACCTCATTCTATGTAAATTCTTGTATCCTCTTCTTCTCAAGAAACTTATCATCCAATTCCTTTCCTGAGCAATAGTCATTGGCTTCTTTGTAATTGGCCTACTAACTTCTGCCAAATACTCAACATCATACTCAGCTTGTTGCTTTCTAGCAAGCTCTTCATCCTCTGCAATCTCTAATTCTCTAATCTGAGCAATAGAAAATTTCTTCTTTTTCTTCTTAACATCTTTCTGAACCTTGATCCCTTTCCCTTTATCTTTTGGATCTAGCTCTTCTGATTCAGAAGTACTTTCAACATCTTTTTGTGTAGGCTCAGAAATATGTATTCCTCCAGTAGGTCTCCTCAAATTCATCATAACTTGAGCAATTGTTTCATCATCACTTGCAGTATGTACTCTTACTTCTTCTTGCTATACAAAAGTAGAAGGACCAGCTTCATCTTCATAATTCATTGTAGAAGGTCCAGTTGCAATGACTCCACTTTCATCAATATTCCTAGAAGAAGTACCTTGCTCAGCAGTACCTTGCAGACTCATGTTTTCTGCAGCAGTACTTTGAACACCAGCACTTTGAATGTTCTATGCATCCACATCCTGCTTAACAATTTCTTGCTCATCATCTTTTTCTTGTGCAATATTCACATCTTCTTGTGCAATATTCATATCCTCTTCAATATAGCTTTTTGGTACAAAAGTCTTTGGACTTTCTGGATATTGCCACAAATGAGCATCTTCTGAATATTTAACCTCAGCATCATCTTTATCCAAATTCTCATCTTGATTCCTCCCCAATTTGGTAAAGGATGACCTCCTATGCTTCCTCTTGGATTTAGAAGACTTCTTTGAAGATTTTGACTTTGGCTTCTAAGACTACTTCTTTTCTTTCACATAAAGCCTAAAATTCTGAACAAGAGGCCAAACAAATTTCTTCAACCTTCTGAACTTCTGTCTTAGCTTCTTGATTTCTGCAACCCGAGCATTAACAGTTGTCTTCATCTTCTCCAAGTCCTTAGTCAAATCAGAAATACTCATAGCACCTTCAATTCCCTCATCTCCTCTAGGTGTTTGAAACCCACCTATGGAAGTATAATCATTGGGAGTAGGTACCTGTGTATCCTCTGAAGCAGTACCTTTAGAAGAAGTACTTTGTGGAGAAGTACCTTGAGCAGAAATAGATTTATCCAAGGAAGCTGACACTGAGGGAGTCCTTTCACTTGAAACACCATGCTGAGGGGAAACAATAGGTGGTGTAGGGGTATGTACTGAGGCAGAATGCTCAGCAGAATCAGGTTGATCATCATTATTAGAATGTGCAGAACCACTATTGTTTTCTTCATCCCTAACAGCTTGAGCTACCTCTAACATATAAGCATTGAGAGGTGTATTCCTACCCGAAAATTTTACTCCCTTATGAGTCATAAAAGTGAACACTTTAGGTGGCATCCTAATGGTAGGTACATAATCCTGAGGTTTTGGTATCCCATCTAATGGATTCTCTAAAAGTAATTGAACAAATCTAGGATACATTAGAAAAGGTTTGCCAGCCTTAATATGAGTAAGCATACCTTCAAGGATCACGTATGAGAAATTGAAAGGTTGATTTGTAATAAGACCAACAAAGGCAGGAATGGCTAAACTGATCCCAAGCAGTACTCTTTGGACTCAAACAATGAAGCAAAACATGTATAAGAAATTTCCAATGAGGACTAACCATAGCTTTCTGAAAAGTAAGCTTATTCAAAGGTCCTTCATACCCAATGTCTCTGAGTGTGTTCCAAATCTCTTGTTTACCAAACAAAACAGAGTCTCCTTCATCATCAAATAACAGAGCCTCTCTGATTGTTGCTTCTGTGACACGAATAGCTCTCCCAGCAACTGTAGCAGTAATAATATCCTCTCCATCTTCAACTTGTGACCTTGCTGTATCCCAAAACGCTTGTATCCAAGGTCCAATAATCTCTGGGTTGACTAGGATTGAGTAACAGATGTTGGTTCCAATGAGAAAATCAATAATTCCATGAAAGTCAAGGTTATCTTAGGTTTTCTCAAGGTTTGCTATCATGTTATGTTTGGTGTTGGTTCGTCGATTGCCATGGTGATTAGGTTTAGAGAGAGAGAGAAGTGATGATCGGTGAAAAGTAGGAATGAGTTTAAGTAACAAGAAAGGTGGATAAGGGTGAATAAATAAGAAAAGATATATAAGGATAAGATACAAAAAATCACGGTTAATTAATAATTTTACCGTTATTTTTGGAAGTGATTATCCCCATATCTTTTGAAAGTTTGTTAGCCGCAAATCTGACCGTTGGAACAGTATTTGACACGTCAGCGTACCCTTAATAGCACCAAGCAGTACGTTCCATAAAATATGGAGCAGTACCTTCCGTTATAAACCCACACAGTATGTTGACCAAAGTACTTTTCCAAAAAAAATCTTGAATGTTGACTATTTGACCAAAATATCTTTGAAAGTCAACCCTGATTAATGACTATCTCCCCAAATTAATGCCCAAAACTACCATGGTAAGTGAACTTCAATACACTTCATTCAATGACCATTTACCTTTACTTTGCTAATAAAAGCAACTTCACCAACAACAAATTTCATTCATCTTTTTCTTCACTATCAGAACACAAAAACTAATAAACACAATGAGTCATATTCCTTTTATCAACATCTCCTCTAACTCTGAGGGCTCCACTGATTCAGAGATAAGCTACTACTCTGATTATGAGTTTGAAGATCCAGGATGGTTGGACTACTTCCTTCCCCATGTTCAATGGATGAGACCCAATGAATCTTCCTCATCAGTAAATGTTGCAAACTCTTCCATAACTGATGCAGCCAGCACTACCAACAAAAAGCCTAAGAAGAAAAAATCTGGCCCTGGTTCATCTCTGGCTAATGAGCTTCCACATGCTTTGACTCAAGCCCTGGAATCAGCAATACAGAACATGAAGTGGCCTGCTCCAAGGAAAGAGAGACCTCCCAAACAAGTTCTTGGCTTGGCTTGCCCAAGAAACCAGGCTTCTTTTGATGACAAGAGAAAATCTGCTCAAAAGGGAAAGCATAACTATGAGGGCAAGGGAAAAAGGCCTATGGAGTAGGTGTGTGAAGCCTGGTAGTAGGTTGTGGTAGATGTTGGTTTGTTTAGGCTTGTGTTGTCTGTGTCTGTGTCAGTAGCTTGGTAACAACAATGATGATGTATGAACTTTCTGAATGGTTGTTGTAAGAACTTGCAGAATGATGAATAAAATCTTTTCTTTTGAATGATACATGTAGCCTCCTTTCAAATAATGACTAACTAATAACTACTAATGCCTCCCCTCAAAAATAGCTTACATATTAATCATGCCAATACTCACAACTAAAAAGGTAAATCTTGAAACATCAAAACCCTTTGTGAGTAGATCTGCTACATTATCATCAGTATGAACTTTAACCACATTGATAAGCCTGTGTTCATAGCAATCTCTTATAAAGTGATGTCTAATCTGAATGTGCTTGGTCTTGGAATGATACACTGGATTCTTGACAATACAGATAGTACTCTCATTATCAATGTTGATAGGAGTATTTTTGAAATTGAATCCATAATCCAAAAGCTGATTCTGCAACCAAAGTACTTGTGCACAACAACTAGCAGCAGCTACATACTCTGCTTCTGTGGAAGAAGTTGATGCAATTGTTTGTTTCTTACATTGCCATGACACTAATCTGCTTCCAAGGTACTAGCATCCTCCAGTTGTGGATCTTCTGTCATAGTTATCTCCAGCATAATCACTGCCTAAAAACGCTTGGAGATGGAAAGGTGATTCTCTAGGATACCATAAGCCTAGCTTAGGTTGTTGCCTAAGATACCTGAAAATTCTCTTGACAGCATTCAAGTGGGATACCTTTGGATGGACTTGATGTCTTGCACATAAACATACAGCAAAAGTAATATCAGGTCTTGATGCAGTTAAATACATGAGACATCCAATCATAGACCTGTATAGTGTGACATCAACATCTTCTCCTTCTTCATCTTTTCCCAAAGGTTTGTTAGTATCCACTGGTGTAGATGTAGGCCTAACAGTTGTGAAATTGAATCTCTTAAGAATATCTGCAACATACTTATCTTGACAAATATATATTCCACTGCTTGACTGTTGCACTTGAAGTCCCAAGAAGAAAGTTAATTCTCCCATTGAACTCATCTGAAACTCTTTCTGCATAAGATCTTCAAATTCCTTCACCATAGATTGCTTAGTAGCACCAAAAATGATATCATCTACATACACTTGGACAAGCATTATATCCTTCTTATCTCTCTTGATAAACAAAGTCTTGTCAATAGCTCCTCTCCTATAACCATGTTGTAGTAGAAAATTGGAAAGTCTTTCATACCATGCTCTTGGAGCTTGATGAAGGCCATACAGAGCCTTGATTACCTTGTAGACTTTGTTTGGGTGTACAGGATCTTCAAAACCAGGAGGCTGTTTGACATAAACTTCTTCTGTAATTTTGCCATATAGAAAAGCACTTTTAACATCCATTTGATATACAGGAAATCCCATATAGGATGCAAAAGCCAAAAATAGCCTGATGGCTTCAAGCCTTGCCACAAGAGCAAAAACTTCATCATAGTCTACTCCTTCTTCCTGTCTATATCCTTGAGCCACTAACCTTGCCTTGTTCTTGATAACATTCCCTCTTTCATCTCTTTTTACCCTGAAGACCCATTTAGTTCCAATCAGTTTCTTTCCATCAGGTAAATCACATAATACCCAAACTTCTTGAAGTTTAAACTGTAGGAGTTCTTCTTACATAGCTTCCACCCAACTTTCCTTGGCTAATGCTTGTTTGATATTCTTGGGCTCTTCCTGAGATAGAAAACAAGCAAATAAACACAACTTCTGATCCTTGTGATTCACCCTGTTTTGCTTGTAGATAAAACTAAGTAAAGAAGTATGTTGTTGAGACATATTCTTAGCCTTAGCCCTTGTGAGCACCCCTGAAGCTGAGGGTCCAATTATGTTGGTAACAGGATGAGTTTTGTGAATTCTGAGAGTAGGAGTTGGTGAGACTTCAAGATTATCTTCCAAATTAGTTAAATCAGGATCTTCATTAGAATCTAAGAAAATGCCTTCTTGATCCAATTCATCAACAGTGTCTTCTAAAGTAATCTTGTTTGGATCATCAGTATCTTCTAAGTCAGGCATATTAGAATCATTAACAGCATCAGTATTTATCCAATTTGAAGTATCTAAAGGTTGAAAAGTACTTTCAAATGGATTAGCAGTACTTTGGGGTAAAGTACTGGCAGTGCCTTTTGCCTTCTTCTTTTCTGCTTCATAAGCTCTCCTTTGTTCATCTTCATAAGACTTAGCCATTGTTTCTTGAAAAAGCATCCTAGAAAGTTCATCTTGAATGGCTTGATCTTCATCAGATACTGGGATTTGTGGTGGAACAGTACTTTGAGGATCAACAGTACTGTTAGGATTAGCAGTACCTTGAGGCTCAGAAGTACTTTTCTTTTCTTCATTGGCATTATCATTTGGCTCATCTTCAGATCTTAAATCAACATCATGAACAATGTACTGTGCTTCTTCTTCAATGGGAGCAGCTTGATTTTCTTCCCTTACATGTACATAATTCATTGATGAAGACATTAAATCAAGATCAATCATCCAATCAGGACCTTTACCTTTAGAGTTTTCTTGTTCTTCCAGAAAATCAACATGAAGACATTCTTGAACCTTTTTGGTAGCCCTGTTGTACACTCTGAATCCTTTGCTATTGGTACAATATCCCAATAAATATCCTTCATCTGACTTCCCATCAAATTTGCCCAAATTATCAGCAGTGTTTAAGATGGTTAGGGGACATCCAAAAGGTTTCATAAACTTGATGCTTGGCTTCTTTCCCATGAGTAACTCATAAGGTGTCTTCATTTGAGGTTTAGTCACTGATACTCTATTCAACACATAACAAGCAGCACTTACAGCCTCAGCCCAGAATGGAACAGATAATTGAGAGTCTACAAGCGTTGTCCTTGCTGCTTCTATAAGAGTTCTATTCTTTCTTTCTGCAACTCCATTTTGCTGAGGAGTTCTAGCAATACTGAACTCTCTTTTAATTCCTTTCTTGGCACAAAATTCATCCATTAGCTGATTCTTGAACTCAGTCCCATTATCACATCTAATGCCTCTAACCTTGAGTCTTAACTGATTTTCAAGTGCTATTATAAGATCATGAATAGCATCAAAAGTTTCATCTTTAAAGCATAAGAAAAAGACCCAACTAAATCTTCTACAGTCATCTGTTACAACCAAGCAGTACTTCTTCTTGTTCAGACTAACAACTAAAACAGGTCCAAACAGATCCATGTGTAGCAATTCCAAAGGCTCTCTAATGGTTTTCTCATCAATCTTCTTACAAGAAGCCTTGTGCTGTTTACCCTTCTTACAAGCAAGACATGAGTGATCATTCTTGAATGTTTTAGAAGGTAAACCTCTAACTAAATTACCTCTGACCAGCTTATTGATGTTCTTGAAATTGACATGCCCCAATCTTCTGTGTCATTGATGTGCTTCTTCCATAGTTGCTCTTGCAATCAAACATGTTGCTCTTTCAGCAGAGTTTACATTCTTTAAGTCTATGTTGTACACATCATTAGTTCTTGGTGCTCTCAGCATCACCAAGTTTCTATCTTCTAACTTGAAATCAGGAGAAAGTGTAAGACATTCTGTGTCAAAGAATAACACATGGTACTTCTTATCACAAATCTGAGAGACTGACAAAAGATTGAATTTGAGCTCCTTCACATATCTAACATCTTCAAAATCAATGTTTCCTGCCTTGATAGTTCCTTTGCCAGTTATTCTTCCTCCATCAGGATCATTCCCAAATGCAAATTTTCCTCCAAAATAAGCTTTAAAATCTGACAAGAGCTCCTTTTCTTCTGTCATACTGTCAGAGCAACCACTATCTACAATAAGATGATCTTTAAGCTCCTCCTCTGGGTTGCCCTGCATTCACATGAAAAAGGTTAGTTATTTTTAGGAACCCAAGCTATTACTGACTTGTGTTCCCCTTGTGGAGTGACATACTCAAAATTTTTGAGTATGTAATCACCACTGTCTTTGAAAACATGATCAAGAATTAAGGTCTTTGTTTCTAAAACTGTTGGTTTATCATGATCAATTTTCCCTTTTTCACCCTTAACCTCTGAAAGTACTGGTTCTACCCCAGCAGTACTTTCTTTCTTAACCCATTTAGTTGTAACTTTAGGAGTTGGGTTCTTGGTTCTAGCATCTTTTCTTGTGTTGTAAGGCCTTCTAGGTTTGTAGTGGTTGAACCTCCTAGGTCTTACACTTGAGTGTTTGCTAGAAGCATCTTGGTTAAGGAACTTTCTATCAGTACTTTGTGAAGGTACCGAGGGTTTGGAGTATGACCTTTTCTGATGAGGGTACCTATAGTCTTTTGAGAAATTACTATGGTTAACCCTATTTGTATAATTCCAAACTGGCTTGTTCTCCCTATGACTTGGTTGTGCAGTTCTGGTCTTTGGATATTTACTTAAGTATTCTGAATGATAATCACAGTCTTTAATCAAATGATGAGGACTATAACATACATAACAGACCTTTGGACCAATATCCCCAAATCCCCTTCCAGAAGATTTTCTAAAATTAGCAGTATTTTGAAAGTATTTTCTTTGAGGTACTGCTGAGTGATCAGCAGTACTTCGAAAAGTGTTTGAAGGTACTGCTTGTTTTGAAAACTTGTTCTCATCAACCTTAGGTGCTTCAACAGACTTTTCTAAAGTTTCAGGGTTAGATTGACTTTTAAGCTTTTCCTAAACTCTAGATTATCTACACCATAACAGTCAACATCTTTTCTAGGTGGTTGAAAGCTACATGGGGGATTAGGAACTACATTATATCCTTTTTCTTTCTTAAATACAGGAGGTGTTGGACTAGGGTATTCCTCATCACTAGAAGTGTTTTCATCTAGACTTATGAACTCTTCATCACTAGTGGAGATATCAACTGTAAGATTTAGTTCCTTGCCCTTAAATGGAATGCCTTCATTGTTATCATTATCATAACCTAGGCCTGTTTTAATATTTGATGTTCTTTGCTTTTCAACAAATTGAACACGTGACACACCTGCTTCATTCCACACAGCAAGTTTTTTTTAACAACTTATCCCTTTCAGCAGTCACTTTCTCTAGTTCAGACACCTTACATCCTAGTTTCCATTCACTTAACTTAACTAGGTAATCCTGTTGTTTATATGTTTCAGCCCATGCTACTTCATTGTTTTCATGTGTAATGATTTTGGCCTCCATTGACTCTAAAGTCAATTGATAACCAGTTATCTCAGCCCTAGCCTTTTGAAATTTATCCCTTTCAGCTACATATTCACTAAGTAACTTTTGATACATATCATTGCACTTAGAGCATACCTCAGAGCTAGTGGATGAACTTGGTGAAGCAGCTACCATAGCAAGCTGAACAGGTGCTTCTTCAAACTCCATGCTCCAATCAAAGCTTCCTAGACCATCTCTTGACTCCAAAGCAGCATATCCAGGCTCTTCATCAAATGCTGTGCTCCAGTCTTCCAATGCAACCATTGAATAGGTTACAGGTTCATCATCAAACTCATTGGACCAATCAATCTCTGACAGATTCTCTTAAGCAACCAAAGCTTTTGGTTTTGGTTCAGTAATTGGAATCTCTTTTCTTTCAGGCTTGGGTGGTTCAATCATCTTGTTTGCTTGAAACTTTGCAAATTTGCATTCCCTTGCAAAGTGACCAGTCCTTAGACAGTTGAAGCACTCAATCTTGGACTTATCAAATGTTATTCCCTGTTTAGCTCTGAAATTGATGCCTTTTCCTGTCTTATTCACATACTTCTTGATCCTTGCAGTGAGCATGGCAACTTGCCATCTGATATCAATTTCTTCCAAAGCATCATCATCTATTTGCAATACATCTTCTTGATAGTTGACAGGTAGAGATGCTTGTTGAGCAAAGAATGAACATAGAACTTCATCTGAGGTGGGGGTAATTGATTGTGATGAATTGGTGGTGACCATAGTTGTACATGGAGCCTGTGTTTCAGTCACAGTACTTTGAACAGGATAAGCAGTAGCTTTGTTGGAAGTACTGCTTCTGTTTTCAGAAGAGACAAAAGCAATGTTTTGGAGTTTCTGATGTGTGCTTGAACCTGTAGTACCATTCATCTCATGCTCATACACCTTCAGATTGTTGTAGAGATCATCAAAGTCCATAGTATCCAGCCCTGGTTGTCCTCTGATCATAGTAGCAACTACATGCCATGTTGATGGCAAACTTCTCAAGAACTTCAAATTAGCATCTTCAACTGATGCCTCAGCATCATATAGTTCTAGCATACGCAGAAGATTTTGGAATCTTTCATAAGCAGAATCAAGACCTTCTCTTTCACCAACATTGAAAGTTTCAAATTGTTGCTTCAGCAAATTCCTATGCATCTTCTTGGAAGCATCATTACCTCCAAACTTCTTCTTTATTGCAGCCCATAGTTGTTTTTCATCCTTGACATCATGAAACTTTAATAAGTGACCATCAGGAATAGCAGAAAGCAGTATGTTGAGAGCTTTGTCTTGATTTCTTTTGGTAGCAGCAGGTACAATAGGTTTAGGTGGTGTTGGTTGTCCAGGTACCTCTACTGGTTCATCAATTTGCATGTTACCATTGACAATCACATCCTACAGTGCATGGTCTGTGATAGCAATGTACTGCCTCATCTTCATGGCCCATAAGTCATATTCTCCCTTCTTAACAATAGGGATTCTAACAGCAGTGATTGAGGGAGCAGGTGCAGCTTCTGTCGACATCTTGAAGGGTTTGTAGTGAAATCGGTTTAAAGGTTTGTCTTCTTAATCAGAGTTTCCAACAAAAGCTCTGATACCACTTGTTGGATCGATGTACTCTGATCAAACTACTTTTGTAGCTTGTAAAGATTTAATAATATTAAGTAAACTTAACACTATTAATATTGAAACACTGTTTAACCTTGTAAAGTATGCGGAATCTACTAACACAAAGCTTAAGAAGAACTTTTATATTAACCAAACTTTGAACCTGCTTTGTTACACAGATTCACTAACAATCCCTAACTATTTATCGACTTTTAACAACTCTAAAACTTATATAACTTATATCGACTAATACCCCTTAAGGCTCTTTATATAGATAACCTTAAGTCGGTTTACAACATATAATCCTTGAACGACAAGTCATTATCCCTAACTAATTCTAGAATATTCGTTCAATATTACACATTAATCCTTAGCTAATATTGCACATAAGTCCTTGTTTCCTTCGAAGTACTTTAAGCATTCTTCAGTAACAGCAGTACTTTGACTTTTACCTTCAGCAGTACTTTGACTTTATTCTTTATGCAGTAGTACTTTGACATACAGAAGTACTTTGATATTTTATATCCCAACACTTTCAGAATCACATAGAATACCTTCTTTCTTTAGGTACCCGCAGCCCATGGTTAAGTTGTTTGCACAAGTTTAGATTGGAAGTCACGAGTTTTACATAATATCGGGCAGTAAACATGATATTCAACCTTTCATGTGTCACAAGATTATACATTTCATATTTAATATGGCTATTAAATCCATTTTACTTTTAATTACTTCAGAATAACATTGATCATGGTTTTTTATGAAGAAACATCTTTAGTAATAATTTTATTTTAAAAAAAAGATTATATTTTATATTTATCCATAACACAAGTAGAAGATAAATACAAAAAATATAGATAAGATATTTAAAAAAAAAAGATTATTTATTTTATATTTATCCACAACACAAATAAAAGATAAATACAAAAAATATAGATAAGATGCAATTAACAATAGGATTAAAAATTTTAAGTAATTATTTCAAAAACAAAAACATGCTTCGATAGTATATCATTATAACAAAAACAAGCTTCGATGACTTTGCTGCTTGTACCATGTCTATAATCTTGTAATACGCATAGGTAATCAATATATGTAAGGAATAAATTGTATAGTGGGTTCATTTACTCGATGTACATGAATACTTTCACTCCATAACTTGCATATTCGCATTTGATCTTGTGGATATCCGGTATTGTTGAATATGAATGACTTAATTGGATGAATATGAGACATTGATAAATTGGATTGAGATTCACTCAAGTTCGCATAAACATGATGGTTATGTTTTCTCTGAAATAAAACAATGCGGCCTACATGAGGGACCAATTTTCTTCAAAATAACGGCCCCAATATTTTGTTTGTGAAGGAACATGACCGGTTTGTTCATACTAACTTGAGATGATATGAATCTTGATAAGTTTTCTTGTGTTTGCTTGTCGCCTTTATCTTAACTTTTATGTAACAAATTATGTGTAACGCTCAGCTGCTCAACCTTTATTAACATAACTGCCCACGCCTTTTACGATATGATAAGAGAAGTAAAAAAGTAAAGTGTATAAAAGAAAAAGAAAAACAAGTTATATACTGTAGGAGTATAAGCAGGGCTTCAAATGTTTAGATTTATCACATTATGTAACTTTTCCTCATATCAGATGACTAGTTTTAGTGCGTGTGACAATAACGACAACTAATAATATACAATATAGTGGGTTACAACCCAACACAATCACTCAAAACTCAAGCATAATATTATAAAACCACAACACACTTCAACTTTTAACTTCTAGCCATTCCTCATTTTTATGCTTTTAGCGCCCGTTTGTTTGAGAGTGTAGATTTAAAAGAATAGAATGAATCATGTATATAGTTGTTTGGTTGATTAGTAGCCCACTACAATAGAATCAAAAGGTATTTTGATACCTTTAAACTCATTTCATGCTAAAAGGGTGACTTTTTTTTTTTTTTTTTTTTTTTTTTTTTTTTTTTTCTTACACTTTTTAGTGGGTCCTAACTAATTATTTTATGTTTATTTTATATTTTAAAATTAATAATTTCAATTTCAATTTATATTTTATTTAGTTAAATACATATTTTATTTATTTATATTTTCTTTCTCTCTTTTACATCAAATTCAAATCTAAATCTAAATTTGAATCCTAATCAAAATCAAAATCAAAATCCTAAACCCACCTACAAACCAAACGGGCCTTTAGTATCAACATACCAGGATGTTTGTAATATAAGTGTGTTCTTGTTGATTTAATAAACAGAGGGAATGTTTACAAACTTTCAAACCGTGAATTTTCATAGCAAACTAAACCCAATTGTCACTACAAACTAAACCCCATGATTGACAAAGTATGGTGATTTCCGGTTGAAAGGCTTTGTGTTTTTCTGAGGTTGAAGATGATAGTTTGAGAGAAGATAATACTTTTATATCTAGATCTGATGAATCACATAACCATCCACCCGGTTCCTATACACGGTTGGTCCGAAGTAGATGGGTTTCAGTTAGGGGCGGACCTAGGGGGTTCCCGGGAAACTCGATGGAAGTTTGTCACTTAGTTTAATTTTTCATTAAAAAATATGATTTTTACGAAACGAACATTGTCCCGAAATTTTTTCACATAAATACATATTTTATTTATTTAGTTCACTAAGTCAAAAGAAAAACATGTCTTGTTAATTTGTTTACTAGTTTTTATGAGTCGTTTTTATTTATTTTATATTCGTAAAAAGAAATTGTGCACCCGATGACTTTGAGTCCTGAGTCCGCCTTGGTTTCAATTCGGTTCCCAATGCTATGCGCACACAAAGTCTCCAAAACCTTCCGCGCATTTTTTTCTTTTATATTCGATGTCATCTGCAGGTTATATTTTTTCCACGTCGTTAAGCACGTTCAATACTTTGAGAGCAATGTAGATTTTGGTAACAGGAGTTATTTGTGTCATAATCTGAGTGTTGTATTTGTGTCATCCCTATCGTACAATTGTATAAATGTTTAATGAAGACTCAAGATGAGACAATTGGAATGTTGAACCATGATAATCCGGTACAACTTGCATCCTTATACAATGGGTTAAACGCGACTGACAGATTATCTTCTCGTTGTGAAAGATTAGACAATGTTTAATTAAGTGTTCAAAGAAGGTCGTGTTTGACATATATTTTCAACCATATAAAAGATATCATGCATCCAATAAGCCTTATACTTCAACTATATCATGTCCTTATAACTAAATACAGATCGGTACAAGATCGGATCATAACTGAAATGAAGCTCTTGGCGTACATGACGCAAGATATGGTCCCAAACATGGATATTGGCATTGAAGAACATTAATTGATGGAAAGAAAGAAAAATTTATGGGAAGTATGAAGAAGCACAATGGCTGTGTTTGGGAGACGGTTTATAAGGGCTTATGGGGCTTAAACCTCTAAATAAGCTTTGTCTGTCATACAGGCTTACGGAGGTTTTTATAAGCAATAAGCCTCCATAAGCCCAAGCCCATTGAAAGAGGCTTATGGTAGCTTATAGCTGGTCAAATCACTTAAATACCCTTCAAAATATGATGGATGAATTTAATTTGATATATTTTTATGCGATTTTACATTAATAACCTTTAACTCCAACTAATTTGTATTATAAGCTCTAACTTTCGGCTAATAATATAAGCCCCAACCCTAGCCTGTTTCGCCAAACATACTCCGTGTATGCGGTTGTGCCCATTAACATTTATAACAATTACACAATAGACAATATAATTGGTGCCAACAATTAAAAGTGTCCCATCTTTTTAGTGCACAAAAGCTCTACAATTAATATAACTACATTTATAAAGTAGTAACAGTGATCTTTGTTTATCACTAAGGAAATTCAATAAACACATGGTCTTTTATGTATATGTGTATGCAATGGTATTACACAACTTATCTAATTATCTCCCCATATATGTTGGTCGTGAAACCGGTTAGTAGAGTCAGTCAAAATTGTTTGCCGATTTCCTTACATTATTTGGTTGCTTCTTCATATACAAACAATATGCGATCTTTTAGTTGTTGCACACCACATAATCAATAAAACATCACAAAAATGAACTGTAATTTGGTGTGCAATTAATATACGATATTGATATAAACCACTTATACAAAACCAATATACTTGTGTCTATACTAATATACAAGTTTTCATGAAACTGAATTTGAATCCAAATACGATATTGATACATATATTGGATATTAAACGAAACCTAATCAAAGTATATACTACTAGTATAAATTCATCCAGTTTCTTGATTTGGATGGAATTATCAAACCAACATTTTTTTTTTTTGAGGGGGGGTGGGGGGGGGTTTGATCGATCTAAATTTTGAGTTAGAAACCCTTTTAATAGGTGTTCTTCTCGGAATACAAATAACTTTAAAAAGACAGGTTTGCTGAATTTCGCCAAATACCACCAAGTTGAATGTTTTGTGATGAAATTAACCTTTAACTAGTTTCCTCAGTCTTCCAAATCTGCTCGAGTTCTCTTGCAAAAGCTTCTTGACGTCCAACAACAATGGTTATATGATCTTTCTTCTCAACAACCTTGACATTTGCTCGAGGGACTTTGGTCTTGAAATAATCACTACATTCCACTGGAATGACCTCATCATCTCGACCATGAAACACATTTACACTGCAATTTAGGTGGTTTTGAACTATATCCAAATATCCTTCAATTTTTGCGGCAGTCCCACATATAACATTGTGAAGAGTGTGCCAAGCAGCATTATGTGTGTGACAACAAAATCCTTCGATCAAATATGTCTTAATCCTGTTTAAAAGCAGCTAATTGGTCATGAAATACATCGAAACAATAGGTTTTTCACAACAAAAAATCAAAACTCATCAAAAGATTTGTCTTCCATTTTATGTTTAAGTGCTAACAAACGTTCAAAATCTTAAACTTTGCTATGATCTATAGTCTATACTAAGTAGATCGAGATTGTTGAAACGTAAAATTTTTAGGACTTGCTACTTATATTAGACCAAAAATCACGTGTAAAAGTACATTCGTGTATCTGGATTTGTTAACATTGCAATATTATGCTCTCCAAAAAACAAAAAAAGATATATAGATTAATTCAGAAAAACGGGAATATTATTGTGTTGAGATCATTTTAGTATTAATGTTTATTAAAGAAGGTCATTTATGGTTTTGTATCATAAATAACAGAATAAATGTAACATTTACACCACGAATCACAGAAAAAACAAAGTAACTATGCTGATTCTGTGACTAGTAGAGACTTTATAAACTGTATTTACCATAACTTCATATTTAGTGTAGCACAACAATATAACTTATGATGAAAAAGATGTTCTTTTTGTTAGAACCCATGATTTTTAAAGAGTCCCGTCATAAATGAGGACATTTATGATTCTTACCTGTATTATGAAAAGTTGCATTGAAGAGTAACAAACTAAAGTCAATATTCCCCTTTAATTTGGTAGTCAGTAATTTTTGACATATTTGCACTTGTCATTTAATTATGGCCTTTGCTAAAATGCCAAAAGGAATTGAACGTTTAACACAAAAGACAATTTCACCTATAAATAAGTTGTGAGTTGTGACTCATTTTGTAAATTACCTAAAGTCAACCAAATTGACTGAATAAATTAGTCAAACAAAGGCGTCATTAACTAAACCCAAGAGCTCAACGCTTTGACATGCAACCGTTCATTGAAGTATTGATGGCCTCATTTTGTGAGTCGTATATATTAATTAAAATTTTACAAAAACATATAAAATACTTTTTGCTCACGGACACATGAAAAGAAAAGTAAAATTAAACAATAAAATATAGTAGTTTATTTCTTCTACACTTTTTAGTTCAATATAATTTTAATGTTTCTAAACAATTAAACACAAAAGATCTAATGTGCATAAGGATTACAGTTTCTAACACTAGAACTATTATTTGATTGACCGGTTGTCGTTTCACTCAATAGTCGGCTAAAAGACCAGAAACCAAAATTAAAGAAACTCGTACAAGTATCGGATATGTCTTGTTGTAGCATGAACATTTATTAAAATTAATTGCATGTTGATGGTATATATGTCTAGTCAATTAAGGAAAAATAGTTGAAAATTTCTTTATATTTAGTGTATATTATAGTATTCTGTTCATGACATATATATATTTTAAGAATATATTCTTCTAATACAGACACAGTAATTAATTTGCAATTCTAGTAGTACGATGATCTAATTAAGTTCGGTGCATTGATAAGGTGATGTCGACCCAAAACTCTAAAACAAAGCCAAGTGTAAAAGGGTTTAACCTGTTTCTTGTTATGAGTTTTGTCAAAAATTCCCATGTCCGGTGATGCTTACAAATCAATAAGCAAATTGTTCTGCTAACATGCTCGTACCAACAAGCCATCGATGCTCCAAATGCGATCAGTGGCCACACTTGACGTGGGGCCACCTTACGCATCATATATTGAGTTGGCTCCTCCCCTTTTGGTGTCGGAAAATAAGGCTGATACCAAAAGATCGAACACAATGGTTAAAAAAAAGTAAAGAAATATAAAATGCAAGGAAAAAATGGTGTGATAAATTACCGGTGCTAGTAATGTTAGGGACTTGACCGAGTTCGGGTATTTAACTGCGAGTGCGAGACCAAGAATGCATCCAAGAGAATGAGCCACAATATGAAATGATTGAACCTTGTTGGCTTCAAGAACCGTTTTTTCAATCATATCTAAATGCTCTTTCACTGTGTAAAGTGAGTCGTGTGGCTTCGGGCTTTTCCCGAACCCCAAAAGATCGATCGCAAACAATCTATATTTAGATTTGATCGATCTAGAAAAGTTGGGGAATAACGTCTCCGTCCAAAATTTGGACGAAGATATAAATCCATGAATAAATATCACATTCTCACTAGCATTATCTGCCAAAAAGAATCGACTTGGTTAGTATCAGAAGCGTGAAGAAAAAAATGTGTTTTAATTAATTGTACGTTACCAACCTTTTCGGCCTTCGGCATGAACAAAAAGAGTATCTTTACACGAATTAGACCATGCATTACACGTCTCACAATCACAATCTGACCACCTTACCGCATGCGACTTATGACCACCAATTTTTTCTTGTATCATTTCGACCTTAAACGACGATGATCGAACATTATTCCTACGTTTAAAACTCGTTTTCGACACCTCAGCGACCAACGATGGCCTTGAATAAAGCGTACCCGATATTTCTCCAAATTCTACCTTCGTAGGCGTAACACAAACAATCTTCTCTGCTTCACCGTTCTCCGAAACCAAAATATTGCCACCATTAATAATAGCTTTTTCGGGTGATGAACAATAACATGGCTTCCATTCATCTTCCACAAAATAATCCACAACTTTGTAAACGTAACATAACAAAATATCAAGAACGTCGAATACTGAAAACACGAGGAAACTTATCAGATCATTAACTATTTTCCCGGAGAATCGAAATACAGATCTTACAGTTGCACCCATTGGAAAAATATAGGCGAAAGTTACAAAGTGGGCATGGTATACTAACAAGAAAAATGGTTTAGACTATAGAAGTTAGGTCATTAATATTTGGAAAATGTAGCTAAAGTTATTATAAGATGTATGTGTATGTTGTGTGTTAATATATATTACATACGGGTGTGACAACTGGCTAGTGGCACGAACTAGTATTTTTTTTGGTTTAGTGAAAGCGTGTGAAATAGCGATTGTGTGATAAATGGTAGCATTAATCGTACAAAAGAAACAAAAGAGAAAGTGAGAAATGTTGTTGGTTGTTGAACTGTTTAGTGACTTATCAAAGAACCAATTTCCTCTCTATACTAACAAACTGGTTGCTAGTAATGCGTATATATAATGAAGGTCAAGTTGGACCGGTCAAAGATAACTAATGTGATATATTGATATTGTGTTGTAATATCATACGTGGATTTTGTCACATGTAAGTGATTAACTAATTATGTACTCGTAATTAATAAAGTTGGAAAAAATTTTCAAAAGATAACTTAAATCTCATATAGAAAATATTGCTATTGAAACTTTTGAAACTTGTAGTAAAAGAAGGTTATCATGATGTCTAATATTGTTTTGTTCTATGATAAATTCGATCGAATTCTTATAAATTCTTGGTTGGATTAATAAACTTAGTCGTGAACTAGTGAATTACTGAACTTTTTGTAATCGTACTCTAAATGATACGTTTTTATACAATATTAACAAAATTAAATTGGTGTCACGCAGGGCTGGTTTTGAGAATCCGGATGCTCTGGGTTACCCGAGTAAGTAATGCCCCTTAAACGCAAACGACTAACCTTTTGCTCGTTTCGAATCTAGTCAAGTTAGGCAACTCATCCTCACACTTGCTATTAAATACTTTAACAAATATCTAGTTGAAGCTATTTTAAAACTTCAAATAAGTTGATAAAGACCACGGATCACATTATGAACGATTCTATAATTAATACTCATACAATTCATGAATCATTTTGTTGGTTGTTTGCTTTATATATTGTTGTCTTTCAAAAAAAAAAAAAAATGAATCATTTATTCAAAATTAATCTAGCGGTTTGAAAAATTATTCAAAGGTATAGAAAGAGTTGAAAGAGAGAATTTCTAGAAGAAACACAACCGAGTATTTAATACTAGTACAACATAAAAATCAAAGTCTTGTGAATTTGGGTGGCTATGCAATTAAATTTTTGAAGTATGTTGTACCTTGTTTATTTATAAAATAATCTATTCGATATTTTAAATATTTAGATAAATTCACGTGTTTCAAACTATTTATTTCATAAAGTAAGAGAACATACAATACATTTAATACTCCGTATTTGTTATCAAAACTAAGTAAATAATTTTTAAAGAAGAATTTAGGAGATAATAATGTTTTGGGCTTAGAAATATAGTAAGATTAAAAAGAAGATATGTAAGTTCGAGGTTAAAGTAATGATCTATGTATGTCAAAGTGGCTAGGATGAAATTCGACATAACAATAGGGTAATATAGAAAACAAATTTGATAGTCTCAAAAATAAACTCCTCCAACAACTGGTTTGGGTCATCTTCTCCACTACATACTTAACTCCATTAAAACACACAATCGAAGTTCTGTTCATAATCAATTAAAACTGCAAATCATCTTTCATAAACATGTTAACAGAACCAGATTATTTGATGCCCTGGGCCGTCGCCCATCTCGCCCGATTCCGGGGTCGGGCATGATGTCATGTTTGTTTCGAGCTTTGTAATAAAAACATGTTTTCACTTGTTAGTCTCCTATGTAGGCCGGTAAACAAATCGAGTAGGTATGGACGCGGTTTGTTCATGTTTGTTCCTTTAGTTTAACCAGATAATCAAATGGACACGAACATTTAAATGACAAATTTTTAGTTGTTCATGTTCGTTCATTAAAAAAATGAGATTGTTCCTGTTCATTTGTTACGATGTTAGGAGAAACGAACCTAAATAAATGTAAATCAATTATAAAATATTCAAAAGCCCATAATCTTTTTGTTTAGTGTGTGTATTTGGTTAAATATGTGTATATTTTACTAAAAGTAGATAACAAAAAGATAACATATTCAAACGTAAGCAAATAAATGTACATAAATTGACATTAATGAACGCATAATCATACATTCATAAACGTAAGTGCTCGAAAAATAATCTTGTTCATCTTCTTATTTTAACCAAACGGACACAAAATCTTGTTAATACTCCCTCCGTCTCAAATTTATTGTCCTCTATTGACTTTTTCGGTCTTTCTTTCTCTATTTGATTATAAATATTTTTGTTTATGTTATAAAATTTTTGATAAAAATTATACCAAATGAAAATACATTTTAAACACAATCCGTTCATATATTTTGTATCAAGTATTATGTAATATAAACAAAAATATTTAAGGTCAAAGTTGAAAACTAAAAACCGAAAAAATCAATATGGGACAATAAATTTGGGAGGGAGGTAGTATTTATTTAATAAATAAACGAACTACCAAAAGATACCCAAAAATAAAAAAGGTTAAGACCATAAATTATTAACATACTTTAAAATAATTTCACATCTAGATAACTTACTCCAAAAAATACTATTGCCAGTAACAAAACTTTTGAATAGGTTTCAATATTAGAAATTTTGTCACATTTGTTCACTTGCTACCAATTGAATTGGTAAAATTACTATCCACGTAATTATTAATTTTATTTTTAGTACTACATGGATATTACTAATAGAATACCATGAACACGATAACAACCATAAAAACGCCACCATCATCTTCACTATGAACATCAACCCTATAAATAACACAATAACAACACTACTAAAATCAGCCAACACAAAAATCTAACTATCACCAACATTAGGCCATTTATCTCTCACAATGTCACTAAACACCACCTACTACTAAAGTCACCACCATAAACTTAACATTACCAGTAATGATATAAACAAATCTAAACAAGCGTGCAACCAAAAAACTTGAGTTTTTAACGGCAACATTTGTGGGAGATTCACGTTCTCAACTCATATAACATCAAAATTCCATTTTTTTCTTCCTTGTCAAGGTTTTTCCATTATCTGCCATATAACATCAAATTTCCCCTTTCCTTTTTATATAACTTATACAATTCAACATCTCATATATCATTATCAACCACCATCAGTTTAGTATTAGTATATATATTGAATGGCGTTTGAAATGTCGTCGTGTCATGTAGTGGGCTACCCGCACTTTTTCTCGGCCTGCTACACTATGATCCAATTTCATCTTCGGCCCATTGTCAAAATGATAAATCTCCTCCCTTCTTCTAGTTTCTACACTCTTCCACCAGTCACACACCCCTCACCACCTTTATCTCTTATTCTTCATCCAATTTACAACCACAGGAACATTTGCTGAAAAAGTATACCAAGGCGATTTGATATCGTTAGAACAATCTCGCGTTCTAGACACAGGGTTTCAGAAAAAAAAGATATACAGAAGATGGCGTGTTTGAACTTGAAGGCGAATTGGGAAGTGGGTTTGTTTGTTACGGTTGGAATGAAAGGTTTTCGAGTTGCAGGTATGTGTTTATAAAAATTTTGACAAAAGTGTTCTTTAATTTTTTTTAGTTTCGTATATTGTTTTTCTTCAGAGGGTTATTGAAGTTGGGATTTAATCAAGTTGGTATCTAATGGGTTCATTAGGTTCATTGGGTTGCGTCAGTTGAAGATGAGTCCGGGGTCATAAAAAAGCGTATTATTTGGCATTTGCGTCACCAAGTGTTAAGGATCCGGCGATACCTTAGTTGTTGTTTGGTGTGTCTTTGTTTCATTATTTGGCATTTGTGTTGAAGCTCAAATATTGAAAGTTATTGAGATTGATTTCCTTTTGTTTGTGGCTGTAGGAATTTGGATACGACTTTCAGATGAGGGGGATTGATTGGTCTGAAACAGACAGATAATTATTAGTCAACCACTAGTGAATGGTCAACCATAATAGTCAAACAGCTTAGACCAATACTCCGTGGAAGTACAGTGTTTCCCCGGGTCGTTATGTCCCGACGAGGTGTGATGGTAATCAAAACGAATTTGTGATCGGGTGAATTGAATGGGAAGTAACCAGATAAAGATTTGGATTTGTTTACACTACTGGAATGATTAGGAATAAAAGTATTAACAATCACGGGAAACAGAAATGTATAAACGTAAACCAAATTAAAATCAGACACGATTGCGTGATGAGAAAAAGGTGAGTTTTAAGAAAAAATAAACTACAGGGGGTGAAAATGAAACTTTTACAAAATTAAAATTAAAAGAAAATGAAATTAAAAAGAAAAGTATTTTTTGGATTATTGTATTATTTATTATCAATTAAAAACTAATTTAACTATTTAATAATTAATAAAAACTATTTTAAATCTACTTTTTAATTACTAATAATACCTAAATGACTTAGAAAATTATGAGAAAATTTATAAAATTAATTAACCATTACAGTAATCCTAAAAAATTATAAAAAGTTTCTAAAAATTATATTTTAGACTAGTTTACTAATTATTATATTAAATATTAATTAATTACTAATTAAACCAATTAAATTATAAAAACTAGAAAATGAAGAGTAGAAATTCTAGAAAAATTCCTAAAATTATATTATATTATAAAAAGGCTAGAAAAAATATAAAAACTAGGTGCTACTTTATAAAAACTAATTTTTCTATTTAAAACTTAATTATTAATTAATTATTAATAAAACTAATATTAAATCTAATTAATACTAAATGACAAGATAAAAATCTAGAAAAATTTCTAAAATTACTTTAACATAAATGAAAATTAAGAAAAATATAAAAATACAAGTTAATTAATAAAAAGCTAAAAATGAAAATTAAAAAGATAATTAGTATTAATTAGAAACTATCACTTATTTTAAATTTGGTTTTTCTGGATTTTTCTTTAACAAAACTATTTTACACCTAAAAACATTAAACTTTTGTAAAAACAACTTTTTTAGAGCTTAAAAATAAGCCAATTGCAAGCTAATAAGCTTGACAGTTGACTTGTCTTGACAAAGCAAGAAAATAAGCTCAAATGAGCTTATGTGAGGTCCACAAGGGTGGATTCTGGCTCAAGTAAGCTTGTTGGACATGATTAAGCAAGATTCAACCAAAGAAGCTCACAGGATAAGCCCATAAGCTAGAATAAGCAATTGACTTCTTATTTAAACACTGAAAATGGGACAGACTTTAGGGGTTAATTTAGGTGGGTCCCAGGGGTCTTGAGCTCAAAGGATTGCTCAAAACTTGAAGATGGCCAGTAGGGGGGTTGAAAGAACCCAAGGTGGGGTTGTGGGACCCACTGTGGTGGCCAGAAACAAGCACCAAATGTGGTGGTGTGGATGGGGGTCTGCTACAGCAAGGCAAAGGCTAGCCCTGCAAGTGTGTTTGAGCAAGGATGGGACCCACAGGAAAAATTGCAAAAATAAAGTGACTATGGGATTTCACAGATGAGGTGGGGGGCTACAAATCCTAAAAGTTTCAAGGCTTGAATCCTTATACAAAATTCTAAACAAATCCCACAATTTTTGGAAAAATTGAGTAACATGCAATTTGACTTTTTAATTAAACAAGGAACTTTGACTTTTTTGAACTTTGGATGATGATTACTGATTAAATATGGTTTACTAGCCCTAAATTAAGTAAAAGAACATGACCCTAACTTATTCTAAGCTACCTTCAAGGATTTGGTGCTTGAAAACTCCAACAGTTAATCTGTTGGTGAGATGTGGTATACTTTTGACTTTCTGCTTATATAGAAGCAAGTTTATGGTCAAATTGACTCTAACTAACCTATTGTGACTTAACACAACCAGAAAGAACTACTCCTTACACCCTGAAATCACACAAACAATATGAGCCAAACACCCCTTAAGTTGACTTGTTTTTGGATTTTCAAAGCAAATGGGTGTTTCAATCCATGATACTGAATCTAAACTTTATATTATCATACTGAATAATCAAATAAGCATAAAACAACAACACCACAAGCATAAAACACAAGTTTGTTATGTATTTTACACTGTGAGATTCAATTTTAAGCAACACCTAATCTAGTGAACAATCAAGCAATATTAAACTATGGTAATACTTAACAACAACAACTAACCAGGAAAACACAAAGATCAAAACATATAAGATACAAGTACAGTGAAATGCCAAAAATAGTAAAAAGCTTACAAAATGGATTTATGCAGAGAGCAAGTGAACCAGAACAAGTAACACTTCCTATACGCTTCCATAAGCCTTTAAACCCCAAGGCAATCCAAAATACACCTTGCTCCTAGCTTCTTTACCATCAACACATAATTTTTATTTTATTTTCTATTTTCTTGGAATTTATGAGTAATTATGAAATACTGAGTAAAACTGATTAATAAGCTTTGAGAACTTTTAAAAACTTAAAATTGAATTTAATAAAACTGAAATGAACATGAACAACAACCTATAACAATGATTAAGTAAATTTGTCAAATTTACTTAAAAATGCCAAGATACGAATCACAAAAGTAAACTTGAAATTGAGATCATTGAAAGTTAATGTACACTGGAAATGTGAATTACAAGCTTTTAAAACTGAAAATTACAACTGAAATGCTAAATTTAAGTTTTACGACACTAAACTATGCTACCTACACTAATACTTCTTCCCCTCTGCTTCTTTCTGCTTTATAGATAATAATTAGGGTTTGTGGGACCCACTGGAACATTTCCCATCACTTGGCTGAGTCGTTGGATGTCTGAAACTGATCCAAGCCTTTAAAATTGCTTTTGGCGCCAAAACTGCTTTTGGTGGCGTGTGAGGATTTCCAGGGCATTTAATGCTCCTTGGTATGTTGTGGAGGTGGAGGGGACATGGTGTGAAAGGTTGGTAGCAAGTTGGGTTGAAACCAGGGAGGTGGAGGTTGTGGTATTGCTGTGTGAGTGAGGGAGTGAACAGTGGATGGGGGAAGTGGTATTGTGGAGGGGATTGACTGTTTGACCCTGGGGATGGGATTTTTAAATTTGGGCCATGGGAAAGGGTAAGGTGGGCTGGTGATTGTTTTGTGTTTGGATTTGGTTTGGTTATATTTTTAAGTAAGGATCCATTTGGTTTGTAATAGATTTAAGCCCAAGGACCAAACTTGTAATTTCTAAATTCTTCAAGGACCTGATTTGTCAATCACCCAAAGTAATCAAAAGGGTTAATCATGCCAAGTTCCAACAACCCAAGGACCATTAGTGATAATTTTCCATTTTTTATATTCGGGGACCTTTTCTGCCAAACTTTCAAACTTCAGGGACCAAACATGTAATTTTACCAAACTTGCCACCCAAGGACCATTAATGTCATAGAATATTAGTATAAGGGCCAAAATTGATTTTCTCAAAGTTTTTACATCCCAGGGACCAGTTATGTTAATTTTGCAAAGTATAGGGGACTAAACTTGTAATTTTGTGAAACTTTGCACCAAAGGACTAAATATGTAATTTGTGATTCAAAAAGGACCTTTGGTGACTTTTTCATGTTTTTAGAATAACCAGGGACTAGTTTTGACAAGTTTTGAAAGTTGAGGGACTGAAAATGCCAATTATGCAAACTTTGTTCGTTTTTTATCTGTTTTTGATTATTTTGCATCTGAAACAGATAAAACACACTTCTGGGATAATTTCAGTATTTTGATGCATATTTGAGTGTTTTTGGATGTTTTGGCAGTTCAGATTAGGTAAAAATGATGAGTATTTACACACTCATCAATCTCCCACACTAAAATATTGCTAGTCCCTAGCAATCTTTTGAGAAAAACTTAATGGATTTGAAACTCTTTACCAAAAGCCATTACTTCTGGAGTAGCCAAATGTTTCTGTTCAAGTAAGAACTATGGTCCAACTGATAACCATGTGATTTTGAGCAACCATCAGCTGTCAACGAATTTGATTTGTCTTTACCAAAAGCCGTTTGCTTCTGGACTAGCCAACTCTTGATGTATTAATCATCTTGGTGAGCTGATTACCAATTATAGTTTTTCCACTGCCTTTACCACAAGCCATAATCTTGCGGGCTAGCCAACTCTTTCACTTTTTAGGATATGGCGAGTTGAGATACCATACAATTTTGGGCAAATTGTCAGCCATAAACGGATTTGAGTTATCTTTACCAAGAGCCGTTTGCTCCTGGATTAGCCAATCCTTATGTGGGTTAGACATGGTGGACTGATAACCATTTATTGCGTTCTAAGTGAGAAAAAATTTTAAAATTTTAGCTAAAATGGGGGTGCTTGATGGAACATGTGTTTAAATTTGTTAAAATAATGAATTCCCCCCCCCCCCCCCACACACACACTTAGAACTGAATATTGTCCTCAATATTCAAAGTACCGGGTGTTAAACCAACACTTAGAACGTAAGAAGGAAAATACTCGTGGTCTTTATTTTAGTTTATATACTTTTTTTTAAGGATATATACATAGATACAATATGTGGGTTAGTATCTCCCCCACACTAGGGTGGTACATACGGGTGAAAACCTATATACATGCTACTGTTTTTGTTTACCGAGTCGCTAGCTTGACTTGACCCCGAATTCATTGGTTCATGGGGAAGTATCATGTGGAAGAGATAATCTCCATCGGACTTTCATTCAAGATGTTTGGATAAACATTTGAAGCACGTGAAAGTTCCACACCGATGAGATAAGTACCCGGCTCAAAATTTATAAATGAGAATGCCGGGGTCAAAGATAATGTCCTCACTCCCGAAAGAGTGAAGAACAGGAGAAGCCACGGGATATATGAAGAAAAGAAAGAAAATTATGATAAATATCATGACTAACTCCTCATCTTCAATAGGAGAATTCATTGTTTCATGAATCTCAACAGTTAAGCTCGTTTGATCAAGACATATTATGGGTATGTCTAGATCAAAATAAAAGTTATCATACTCCGGAAGAGATGTGATATGAGTGAGTTCACAGGAGAACTCCTCAAAGGTGAATGAATCATATTCGGAATTGATTTGAGTGAGTTCACTGGGGAACTCCTCAAAAGTAAATGATTCATATACGGGAAGAGAATTATAAGAATGAGAAGTGGTAATACCACTTATCTCCTCTCCCATATGATCAAAATGGAACGTTTGCAATTCCAGAATAGAATCATTTATCAAAAGCTCACTATCCTTGATGGGGATAGGAGATGAAATAGGCTTTTCATTAAAAGCCTCGATTCTAGAAATGAGAAGATTAACATTTAATAATGTAAGACGAAGAGCTTCGTCTTGGATTATTTCTTCATCATTCTCTTCTTCTGAGTTGACAAGCTCAGAAGGTAATTCCCCCACATAACTTATGTCTCCACAAGATAAAGAATAGTCCTCATCAGAATCAGAGAACATTTCAATATGATCATTTAGAAAGACAAAAGGAGGAGGGATATCACACACATGATCAAGAATTCCCTGTGACTCACTTGGGATTGATCAAGAATTCCCTGTGACTCAAGAATTCCCCGTTGTTCGATGTCATTGATCACTGTAAGATAATCAAAGTTTTAAATATAGTG
This sequence comes from Artemisia argyi, assembly GCA_030686995.1. NCBI lineage: Eukaryota > Viridiplantae > Streptophyta > Magnoliopsida > Asterales > Asteraceae > Artemisia > Artemisia argyi. The sequence goes on along the minus strand of JARVZY010003517.1, from coordinate 171 downwards.
TCTTATTTTATGCCGGTGTATGTGTTTATTTCAATCTAGAATAGCTGATAGATACACTTTTTCGAACCTATGATCTTGTCAAATATCAAGTTCGATTTGTTGCAGTTAAATAAGCTGAGCAAACACCCCCTTAGATATCAACTGTGCATTTTCGGTCCCATTTATGACAAT
>JARVZY010003516.1:0-30197 GCA_030686995.1 Artemisia argyi | reverse complement strand
AATTCCAACCTCTAGATCAATATTTCAAAAGTTAAAACTTGAGGTATGTATATTTTATTATAGGGTGACACTTAATCTCGTTTTTTTAGATGGTTCAATATGTTCAAAAATTTTGAAAATGGTTCCTACACCCAAAAACATAACAACAATATAGTAGCTACTTATAATCACAATGACATGAGTTTTAAAATTAATGCATTTATTGAAAGAAATTGAAAGGATCGACACCCTCATTTACATCTAATTAAAAAACGATTCTTTAATATATAGAGTTTTAATACTAAGCAACTGAAAGGATCGACACCAACCCAAAACGTTCAAAGGAGTGTGAAGGATACATAGCAATTGAAAATCATTACTAAATAAATCTTCTTATCTATCTAAAATGAAACATATTGATGCACATTCAAGTACTATACTATAATTTGCTTTTACAATAGGTTTATGCATAGGAATGTAAGTCATTAACACTCATAGTCAATTATGGAGTAGAATATTGCCCAAATTTCCACCACGTGACTAAAAACTCTGGTCACCGAAGTCGATCCATGCAGCTCAAGAATGTAATTCTTCATGATTCGATATTCTTCATTTTTTGGTTCCACGCTAAAATCATGAATCAATTTGATGGAACCTTAGTGTAGCTTATTGATGAAATGATGCGATACATATACTATTCTTTGTTATACAATGCATTACATTCCCCTGCATATACGACATGTAATGACGTTATATATTATTGTATGATGCGTGGGAATCGCAACAGGCTTTACCTCTCGAGGGATCTCGAGAAGCTTACAACCCCCACCAGGAAGTGTACCTGATCGTTGTAGTATAGTATAGTGACAAGTACCGGGGGATTGATCGTTCAGCTTGGGAATAGTGTCGCTAGGATTAGAAAGCCTAATTTACTAGTTCTAAAGGTGAGGGATGATTATTTTTGTATTTTTATGTTTTTTTAGAAAGCAAGTAAAATCTCGGGTTTTGAAAGAGTGGGCGGCATTAGTTGCTATTCAACTAACCCAAAACTAAGATGCAATCAAAATAAAATAGAAAAAATGAAAATAAACTAATTTATACTAAGGTTGTGAGCAGTAATTGGAGAAAATGTGTTTACTTAGATTTCCTTACTCCCTAGATATCTTTTACACGTTAATTACTTTGTTATAATTGCATGGATGACGGATCGTATTCCTTAATACCATTCATGGGGTGGCATACATAACTCCCCAATTCTATGAGCTCTTATCTCCTCCTACACCATGACCCAGCACAACTATAGGGATTGTAAACAGTGGCTCATGCATTAAATACAACCAATAAAGACCTAGTACGCCTCGGTTCATGTTTCTTAAGACGTTCAAGCATGTTACCATTTGGAGATCTGCCAGTTTTCTTAAGCCTAACATATAAATCATTCATCCAAGAACAAGAATAAACAAGTAATCAACACATAATCAATATCTAGGTTTCATTAGATCTAAGCAAACACAAAGGAGATCTAGCCTAGCATAATTGAATTGAGACAAGAACAAGATGTAGACAACCAACACATAGACATATTGATTGAATTAGAAGAACACTTATCTCAATTACAATACAAGGTATCAAGGGTTTGGAACCCTTGAAAAACCTGTAAAAGTTGCACCAAATTCGTCTTTAGGGTTTCTCCAAAACTTCTATCCTTTTTAATGTAAAAACTAGAAAACTATATATAGGAAAACTGGGCTGACGGTGTCAAGACAACCATGTGACACCGTCACCTCGCCGCCAAATACTTCCTCGGACGGCCTTGATCTACTTATGACGGCCTGTGTGACGCCGTCACCAACCACGGTATTTTATTCTTAGCACTTTTGACGCCGTCAGGATGACTTTTGACGCCGTCATCAACTACGGTATTTTATTCTTGATGTCTGACGCCGTCAGGGTGTAACTCTTGACGCCGTCACCTAGTGTTTCCAGCAAGGAAAATTGATACTTTGCCGTTTTCTTCACTTTTATGCTCCAAAAACGTCCAAAATGGCTTCTTTTCCAGAATTCACTCTCCAAGTACCTAAAATCACAAAAGGAACGATTTAGGGCAATATTTGATCAAATAAAGTCGGATTCGGGCTTAAATGACCCCCTAAAAACGGATCATTTTTCGCCTCATAATATACCCTTACACTTGAGATTTGCTTGTCCTCAAGCAAATGCGCTTTTATTCTACTCAAAAGACAAGTTAGGGGTCATTTAACACTAATATAAAAGTAATTACAACAAATAATCGTTCCACTAAAGACCAATAGACAAGCACGGATGCCATACACTAGCACCTCACAAATAGTGTTTAGATACTCACATCTCTCGGGTGTAATAAAGTAATATAACATTATGGAAATGGAAGATATCTCTCACTACCTGTCATAGCAAAATAGATTACCATAGGCTTGGGAAAGGATCAAACCTCCACCACATGGCGTAAGCACCTAGGATAAACTATCAAAGAGGTCTTTTAAAGGGTTGTAACGTTAGGTATAGGGATATGAATTACACGGTTTTGTTGGATAAAGGAAGTTTTACTGGTGGCGAGTTAACAATCTTAGTTAATTACATGTACAAGATGGCGTTGTTAAGCCAAGACTAGACTCGACTTAAGCTAATAAATGAAAAATTAACAAAAACATAAAATGAACATAGAATGAAACGGGATGGTAGTCCGTATGTTTTTTTTTCTCTTTTTCTTTTTCTACATATATATTTTTTTTCTTTTTCTTTTTCTTGTTTTTTCGATATTTTTTTTTTTTTTTTTTTTTTTTTTTTTGCATACACTCTTACCCTACCATCCAAAACAATACATCATAGGGAATGAGAATTCCCCTTACACTTGAATCTTTATATACTTTACAATCAACTAATCTAATTACTTGAATTAAGAAAATCAAAACACTTTGAGCACTTTTAAGATTAACGTACATATGGGGGTAATAATATTATGTTCTTCCCCATTACTCCATAAAATAAGTACTTACCCATGAGTCCCAATCGTCCCAAAACAATATGTACAAGGATATGACTCGACTTAGCAACCATGTAATCAATTAGAAAGTTAACTTAGGGTTTAACAAATAACAATAATGCACTAAAAATGAGCGCATACACGGAAGGCTAAGGCGATTTGGGTGTACATTTAAGTGGGGTGTAACAAATTCTTCCTTTAAGTAAAATGCTTAAAGTTAGAAACGAAAAGATAGGCTCAGAGGGGTGTACTAGGGGTTTCGTGTACTAAAAATGAGTACAACGCTAAGGGTGTGGGAAAAATTAGTTGACTTAACTAGCCAAGTAATATGACTTAAATGGTCAAGTAATTATGATACGGGTTTAACAGAAGGGTGATCCTAATGCCTCTTATCATGTAGTAAATCCTACCACACGAATGTAGTCTCACTAGCGGTCTCGGGATGCATCACTAACGCAAGTTCTAGAATCTAAATGCTACCGGTACACTCATAAGCACTAATAATGAATGCTTTTCCTATCAAATCTAAAGGCGAACCTGACATTTTTGGGTGGAAAATTTTTCTGAATATACGGTTTTGTGCTAGTCATACAATCTCCTATCCATTAGACGCTTGTAATGGCTAAAGTTTCACTCCTAAATGTTGTAAAAAATTTTAAATTTGGCGCTAAAATTACACTAACAAGTATTTCTCGTAGTTTTATTACACATCTACCATCAAACAAAACAAACTCAAGCGAAAGTGCATATGTAAGGTATCATCTTTTTACCCTCCCCTTACACTTAAGATGAACATTGTCCCCAATGTTCAAGTAAAGAATGTAAAAGTGAAAAAGTAAAGAGAATGAAATTAAATACTCCCCTGATTCACTCGGTATGGATTTTAGGTTGGCCAGGTTAAATCTTCATCCAAGAAAACGAACAATCAATGCTTCCCTTCCAGAATATAAATCATCTCCTTGTCAAACATAACCTGTAAATCCTGACAAAATAGACAAGACAACCTTGCGTAAAATCGGCGGCATCCTATATAAGTTACTAAATCCTAGAAAACAAAGTAAGATATAATGCTTGTGGAATGAAGTTTGCAGATTTCCTGGAGATTATAAAACTTAATAATTCACAAAAACCATAAGACTCCGTTAGAAAAACAAAACCGGTAAAATTTCCAGATTTTTGACTCCTGACGCCGTCAAGAGTAATACTCTGACGCCGTCAGAATGGACCTGCAGAAATTCTTATGTTAAGTTTCCGGAAAATTTCTGGAAAAACTTGGTCCTACTTCCTGGAAAATCCTGCAAAACTTCATTATGACTCAATACAAGCATTTGACTCTAACAAATAAGAATATACATGCTCATTTATTATTGTGGAGAATCATGATCGGTTTGTTTCTTAAAAACATATTTGGGGTTTCCCCTTACACTTATTTTTTGCAAAAATACTTTTAGGTTGGAGTTAAGACTAGGCCAACCAACATAGTAAAGTATTTCCACATTTTATTTGAGAAACATGATCAACCAACAATAAAAATAAACATGCATACGGAAGCAAATAACAATCAAACAAATAAAATCACACAGACATGGGTTGCCTCCCAAGAAGCGCTTTTCTTTATTGACGAGTCTTGTAGCTAGACTCAAAGTCATGGGTTACTACGTGATCTCATCATTGGAAATGATATACCCCATATAGTTACGATCATTACTGTTATGGTGGTAGTGCCTCAATCTGTCGGTACTCGCAATCACCTTCCCACCTAATTTGCTTCTCAAGTTAGCTACCCCATCTTGGCTCAATCCTTCGATTGTGAATGGCCCATACCACCAAGGACTTGGTTTATCGGGTGGTATTGTTGTTTCCAAGTGTCTCAAGAGCACCAAGTTCCCTTCCTCAAATGGTGTATGATTTTTTTCATATCGAGTATGTTCGAGTTCAATCGGAACCTTATTGCTTTTTCTTCTTTCATCCTTAGCTTTCTTATAGCTTTTGATCCTTGCCTCCCATGCAAGAATCTTATTCTGAACACGAATGGGTGTCGTACCAATGTTGTTTTTGATCATTCTCCAACTCAAATTCTCATGCCCACTTCGCGGGGTCATGGGGAAACTAATCTTTCTTTTTCCTGATTTAAGCTCAATCTTCCTACCTTCATACTTAATGACAGCCCTAGTGGTGGTGAGGAATGGCAACCCAAGGATTATTGGCATGCATCCATCCCCTTTATCATCAATGATCATAAAGTCAACGGGGTACATGAATCCTGCAACATTAACTAATACATCTTCTGCGATTCCTAGGGGGTATACATACGAGTGTCCAACAAGGGATAACCTAACACGAGTAGGTGTTGGCATTTTTGACGTTAATTGGATGTAAATAGTTAGGGGCATAAGATTAACTTCCGATCCTTGGTCGGCGAAAGCACTAAGTTGTTTTAAGTCCCCGATGCTCGTTGGTATTTCAAAGTTCCCACATGCTACCTGCTTAGTAGCCACTTTCTGTACCAGTAACCTCTCGAATACAGATCCTCCAGGAAGCGTATCGTACTCATCTTCCTCTTCTTCCTCTTCTTCCTCTTTCTCAGGAATCTGTCCGGAGGATTGGTTACGCCCATCACCCTTAATCCAATTTGTTATGGTGTTTTTGTTTATATCATGTTTCAGGTAGTAACTCAAAGGTTGGGACTCTGGTTGTTTTTCTAAGTTCTGTTTAGCAGGAGTTTCTACCTTCTCGTTATCTTTACGGGCAATGGTGATGGAGTTAACAAATTGGGTGGTGGGAGTGACACTTTCTTTCCTTAGTAGTATTCGTTCGGGGGTTCTCTGATTGGCATACTCCTCCAATAGACTCAACATCTCATTCATTTTCTCCTGCATTTCTTCTTTCTGCTTATAAACTGCTTCTTCGAATCTAGCAAGCCGATCTGAGTGAGTTGCCATATATTCTCTCATCCTAGCCTCAAACTCCAAGCTAAGTTCCTTGGGAGGGGAACAAGGTGGGGCATAGTTCTGAAAAGTCTCGGCGTTTTCCCTAGAGGGTGATTCAGATAATGGTGCCGAAGTTGTTTTTGAGACAGAATTGACAGTAGCCCGTCTAGGACTCAAAGGTCGCCTATGCCTTTCCTCAAAATAGTCAACCTTTGCCTCAAGTTTGCATAGGAGTTCTTCGGGTATTTCAGTGGTTCCTCCAGATGTCGAGACTGCATTGATGGCCGCTTCTATCGTATGTTTAAACTCCCACAATTCCTGATTGTCAGTGGCGAGCTCCTCGATAATTGCCCAAGACTCCTCGGCGTTCTTATCACGCAGTTTACCTCCCGCGGCCCTGTCTATGGTGCGCTTAGTGTGATAGTCAACATGGTCGTAGAAAATCTGGACTAATAACCAAAGGTTTATGCCATGATGAGGGAGCTCGTGGAGGAGATCCTTAAAACGGGCCCAAGCCTCGTAGAAAGTTTCACCCCGCTGTTGCTCAAACATCAAAATGTCCCTTCTAAGCATTGCAGTCTTTTCTGGCGGAAAGAATTGGGTAAGGAAGCGATTGGCGAGATTGTCCCATGTGGTGATGGATCCCGCGGGTAAACGCTCAAGCCATTGATTAGCTTGATCCCGTAGAGAGAACTGGAATAGGCGTAAACGGGTAGTCTCTCTAGTTTCAACACCTAGGTCTATGGAATCTATGATTTTGAGAAAGTCCTTAAGATGTTGGTTTGGATCTTCGGAACGAAGTCCATGGAATGCACATCCGCTTTGCACCAACCGGATGGTGTCGGATCGCAAGGGGGTCACATTGGCTCCGGTGAGCTCAATGGTGTTTCGGTAGCCTTGATGGCTAGGTCGGGAATACTCTCCTAAGGTTCGGGGCCTAAGGGGTACTAGTGGTGGGTTTTGTTGTGGTGGGATGACGGGTTCAAAGATGTTACCACCTTCCATGATGTCGTATGGTAAAGAGTTACGAACAAAGGCACGAAGAATTAAGATAGACTAAAGAAGACCTAAAAATAAAAATAAAATCTTGCTAGAAAGGAATCTAGCAAGTAGACCTAATAAAAAGAAATCCTAACCTAGACAATAACTATTCCCCGGCAACGGCACCAAAAACTTGATGCGTGGGAATCGCAACAGGCTTTACCTCTCGAGAAGCTTACAACCCCCACCAGGCAGTGTACCTGATCGTTGTAGTATAGTATAGTGACAAGTACCGGGGGATTGATCGTTCAGCTTGGGAATAGTGTCGCTAGGATTAGAAAGCCTAATTTACTAGTTCTAAAGGTGAGGGATGATTATTTTTGTATTTTTATGTTTTTTTAGAAAGCAAGTAAAATCTCGGGTTTTGAAAGAGTGGGCGGAATTAGTTGCTATTCAACTAACCCAAAACTAAGATGCAATCAAAATAAAATAGAAAAAATGAAAATAAACTAATTTATACTAAGGTTGTGAGCAGTAATTGGAGAAAATGTATTTACTTAGATTTCCTTACTCCCTAGATATCTTTTACACGTTAATTACTTGTTATAATTGCATGGATGACGGATCATATTCCTTAATACCATTCATTGGGTGGCATACATAACTCCCCAATTCTATGAGCTCTTATCTCCTCCTACACCATGACCCAGCACAACTATAGGGATTGTAAACAGTGGCTCATGAATTAAATACAACCAATAAAGACCTAGTACGCCTCGGTTCATGTTTCTTAAGACGTTCAAGCATGTTACCATTTGGAGATCTGCCAGTTTTCTTAAGCCTAACATATAAATCATTCATCCAAGAACAAGAATAAACAAGTAATCAACACATAATCAATATCTAGGTTTCATTAGATCTAAGCAAACACAAAGGAGATCTAGCCTAGCATAATTGAATTGAGACAAGAACAAGATATAGACAACCAACACATAGACATATTGATTGAATTAGAAGAACACTTATCTCAATTACAATACAAGGTATCAAGGGTTTGGAACCCTTGAAAAACCTGTAAAAGTTGCACCAAATTCGTCTTTAGGGTTTCTCCAAAACTTCTCTCCTTTTTAATGTAAAAACTAGAAAACTATATATAGGAAAACTGGGCTGACGGCATCAAGACAACCATGTGACGCCGTCACCTCACCGCCAAATACTTCCTCGGACGGCCTTGATCTACTTATGACGGCCTGTGTGACGCCGTCACCAACCACGGTATTTTATTCTTGGCACTTTTGACGCCGTCAGGATGACTTTTGACGCCGTCATCAACTACGGTATTTTATTCTTGATGTCTGACGCCGTCAGGGTGTAACTCTTGATGCCGTCACCTAGTGTTTCCAGCATGGAAAATTGATACTTTGCCGTTTTCTTCACTTTTATGCTCCAAAAACGTCCAAAATGGCTTCTTTTCCAGAATTCACTCTCCAAGTACCTAAAATCACAAAAGGAACGATTTAGGGCAATATTTGATCAAATAAAGTCGGATTCGGGCTTAAATAACCCCCTAAAAACGGATCATTTTTCGCCTCATCATTGTAGCATACAACAAAAAATAGAATATGTTTAAAATATAACCTTCTCATCCGTGGAACCTCTTTGAACAAACTGACCAATTGCTTCACCATTGCTTTTACCATCTAAAATGTCGTGACAATTATTCAAACTTAGTATTCAACAATATAAGGATTTCTAGTGAGTCATCAGACATATTAAGTGAGTCGTCAAACTAAGTAGGATGTACCAAATTTCTTATTTAAATGTTTTGAAGTGAAGAGGTAGTACACTTTCTTTTACATTTTAGCAAATTTCAGTTGGTGTGAGTCTTCTAGCAAGTGACTCTCATTTGCTAATTTTGGAGACACATACTTCCTCCTTGCCAATTACGTATATTGTGTATGAAGATCATTTAGGACACACAGAACTATATATATAAGTATATAAAAGGCTTGACCTCCTTTGATTCTATCTACATATTTTATAACGTGCTCAGTAAATGAAAAGAAGAAGCATATAGTTGCGTATATTGGTTATGGAATGACAGGCTTGTGTCTTGCTTTCATAATCTTGACTGTTGTATGGTGGAGAGCCTGTTTGAAAAGTAAAGGTATTTCGGCTACGTACTAATGAACTCGTTTCTCATGTAAATGATTAGTTGATATACACATTCTTTGCTGAACAGATCTTGAAATTTTTTAAGACGGGGCTGGATAATGCCCAAACTTGTTTTTTATGTACTTACCTCGGGTTTCTTAAATGGTTTTCCACAGGTAAGATGTTTTACAATAGTCCCAAAGATCAACACTTTTTAAACACATCAATGTAGAATCGTAAAAGGAAAAAATATTAGCTCGACATTTAACGAAAGAGACTTAAGTACCTGATTCAACTCTTACTCAATGAGGTTTCAACCACGCCTTAAACCGAATAGCATTGAATCTCTTTCTTTTTCTGCTCCTAACCTCTAGTGGATCCTGCGTTTCAACATTTCCATCTTCATTTACATCTTCTACGATCTCTTTTGAAATGTTCGTGGTTTTCACCTTTGTTGACTTGACGTTTGTAGTAGGACCATCATTAAGTTTATGACCTATTTCGGACCTCCTCAAAGGGCTCGACTCTATTTTTATATGATGGTGGTGAAAGAATCGTTCAAAGAAAACAGTGGTGGTGAAGATGGTAATCGTTGGTTATTTATAATATTCAAAATCCATTTGAAAAGTCCAATTTATTAACTAATTAAGCCGTCTTAATGACTTGGAAGTTGTAATTTGTTAGCAACCTCTTTGCATGCCTTAACGTATATAAACCTATGCCTTCAATTTCTTCAAGTACAATCTTACCATGCATGCACATTTGAAGGTTATAAACGATTAAAATTTAACATTTATTTCTTGAGTATTGAGTCTTTATATAATCTTTAAGATTCCATGGAACTCAATTTAGTTTAACTTATTATTTATTTATCCTTAAAAGCTTCAAAATAAGCCCCACGTGTACTAAATTCATTAGCTTAAACTACATATTTGAGTTTCTTAGCTTGTGGCATTAATGCTCACATTCAATAGGGGGAACTCATTCTTTATATATATATAGATTTATATGCAATCTTTGTGGAAATTCTGACCCATTTAGGTATGAATGAGTCAATGTGGGATATGTTTCATCTCTGATGGGTCAAACGAGTAAAATAAAAAAAGTTAGCCAAAGGGAACGGGTCAACAAGGGTTGAAGCTTTCACATAGTGTACAATTTATTCAATAACATTGGTTGATAAGAATATGTATTTTGTTATCGTATGTGTCACACTGATTATTTCTAATAAGATTTAATGAAATTTTGGACCAAAGGTGTTTCTAGCAAACCAATCGGACCCGTACCAAGAAGTTAACCGTTTTGACCCATTACTAAACCCAATCGACGTGCCCATGTTGCCATCTCTATCGTTTTCACTAAGCACAACAAGGAGAAATTAGCTAGATACCCTATGAATAGTTAGAGACACCTAGACTTGTGCGTTTTTTGGATCGCCAACTTCAACTAAATCATCCAATTGTAGGTCTCGAAGTGTGAAGTTATTGTCAGCATTCCAGTTTCCCTGTCATTTCCCTCTGCTGTTGATATTCGTACAAGCCTTCTTGCTACCTTATTCACCTTTTTCCCTATCTGAAAATAACTGTACATTAGTTACTCCATACCTTAGGTCATCTTTTTTGACAAACAAATTTTCTTTAGCTAACTTTCTTCTCTAGTGTATGCCATTTTTTTGACAAATTAACAGACTTCCATCGTTGGGTGATTTGACGTCTTTGAATATCTTTTGTCTGGACTCACTATTTACTTACTTTCTTGATATGATCGCATGTGTAAGAATAAATTCTAACTGATACACAAATTTCTCATTGATAATTTTTTAATTGTAAAACTGGAATAGTGTAAAGAAATTACCAAAAAGATCCATAATATACGTAACTATATTAGTCTAGAAAGGTAGAAATGTCCATTGATATAAATTATTTTCTTGTTTAATAACAATCAACAACATAATTCAAGACAACAAAAAAACATAAAAAGTTTCTTAAACTTTATGACTTATGGCTAGACATCATACAAATCGATCAAGCTTTAAGTTACCGACACATGCATCTTATTCCAAACTCGATCATCCACTGACAATAAATCTTTGACTTGGCGCATTGTTGGCCTTTCCTTTGGGTTGTAGTTCAAACATGCCCATGCGACCTTCAAAATTGAATGAGTTAGTTTCTCAACTAGAGAATATGGTGGCGGAATCCGTCTATCTCCTTTTTTGGGGTAAATGGGAGTAATCCTGCACCCTGGTAAATATAATAACCAAAACGTTTAAGTACAAAGGATATGGGTGAAGTCCCATATCTCAGCCCGTTACATAGGCAAACAGCTTACATAACAAGATACTTCCTATTTTCTAAACAAGAAAACAACCACTACTCAAATGATAACATAAGACAAAATAAAATAAAATTACTTCCTAAGACTTTGAAGCTTGGTGCCATACATGGCATTAAAAGTATCCAAATTCCCTGGAAGATCATAAACCTGTTTTGCATAGTCATCATAGTCATAGTCATCATAATCATCTTCAAACTCTTGGCCACCACCGAATAGATTAGGAGACTCATCAAATGTGTTAGAAACCAACTCATCTTCAGAATCAGAAACCTCAATCTCTCCCACCTTAGAGAAAGGGTTAACTCTCTTAGCAGAAGAGGCCGGCAGTGTACAAGAATCACTAGTTTTAGAAGCCATGACTGACTCATTCTCTTTCAAATCGCTCACAAGGGGTACTTGTGAAGCATTACCTGTCTTAGTAGACTCTTCTTCATTAACTTCCATTGTACGACCAGAATCCCCCTCCATGTTGGTGTCATTCGTAGGAATGCGTAAAGCATTCGTATCTTCCATATTAAGAGCATCAAATCGGTTAGATGTAGAGATCTTTGTACCACTCGAACTAGCCACATCAGAAACATTCATCTTATTTTCATCCACTTTCTTAGGTTCAGGAGGAGTCTTTTTGGGTCGATACTGAAACTTCTTACCCACAACAGGTTTAGGAACCCCTCCTTGACCCGGAATAGTAGAACCACCTTGTTTCCCTTTCTTCTTATTATTGACAGTCTTGAAACCATCATTAATAGTAATAGTAGGCTGGGTAGGAGGTAACAAAACTTTAGGACAATCAATAAGAGTATGACCAAAAATCTTACACTTATCACAATGCGGTGGTTTCCACTCGTATTCAACCCGAATATTCTCAATAGTAGACCCCGAACCGTCAAGTAAAGGTATCTCAACAGTGAGGCTATCCCTAAGCACCTCATCCGACTTCACTTCAATCATGCATCTAGCAAAACTACTACGACCCCATGATTCCTTGAACATTTGGCTAGTATAAGCGTCTAACCTTTTGGGCGTACCAATCAATGTGGCAAGAAGACTGAGACCATCATCAGAAAACATAGCAAGAGGTACATCATGGAATTTAACCCATACCGGGATGTTAGTCAAATCCTCTTTAAGTAGGTTAGTGTTAAAAGTCCATGGTTTGAGAATAATTGGAATATTTCTAATCAACCAAGGACCATTTTCAAGAACATCATCAACACCTTTACTCGAATTGAATTTAAAGAAAAAGAACCCTTTTGCATTCATCATCACCTTTTGTATACCATACTTAGCCCACGCATTGCGTACATAGTAATCGACAACAGGAAAAGCAAGGCGTTGACCAAGGAAATACCCATAAAGAGTGTTCTCAAATCTGAGATTCACCTCTTCCACTACTTTAATCGGGACACAAAGATCAACTTCAGTCTTCTTGTTGCTGCATTCCAACCTACGAAAATTAGACACATATTTCTTAGGATCGATAGAAGTAGCACCCGCATAAGAGACCTACTTCACTCCCGTACCACTCGTCTTAGAAGGCTGATCCACACCATCTAAAGTGTTAGGATATTAGTACCCTTATTAGCAGCAATCTCATGTTGAACTTGATTCATAGTAGCATCAAAATTCTTACGCGCACTTAACAATAATTGTTCAACATTAGGAGCAACCACAGGTTCTTTAGTAGACTTCTTCGCCACTTGAGGTTCATTCACCGTATCATTAACATTAACATCAACATTAGCAGCAATACTAATGACAGGAATCCCATCATTCAGAGGTAATGGAACCCCATCATCATCCACGAACACAAGCTTTGTAACACCCCCAATTCATGGATGCAGCGGAATTCGAACTGGGTGTTACTCGACGGCACAATAGTCACAATGATAGAAAACGAACTCCAATTGAGTCGTTTTAAAAGATGTATCATTCAATATATATAAATATCAGAGATTACAAAATGAGGTCCCAATTGGTTCCATGTTTACAATGTATAATAAATGTGTTTTTGAATGATAATAAAATTTATAGCCCTCTTGAGTATCCGTGCCCTTCCGTGCCATCCTTGATCGTCATGAACCTGAAATACATGCTTGAGAGGTCAACACAAAGGTTGAGTGATATTCATAGAGTTTGTTAAATCGTTTGAACACAATGTGTTGGTAGTTAAATCATTTGAACACCATAATCGTAGTGTTTGTAGGTAAATCGTTTGAACACCATAATCGTAGTGTTTGTAGGTAAATCATTTGAACACCATAATCGTAGTGTTTGTAGGTAAATCGTTTGAACACCATAATCGTAGTGTGAGCTGTAGACTCACACCAATGTTTGGAAAACAAAACAGGTAGGCTACGTTATTATACGCCCATAAAATGTATTATACACTAAGCTTATGAAACCAAAACGTTAACGTGTACCAATATCGATCGGCAGATTTATCCCGGTAGGTACTTTGCCGTCATACCTAATGTCTCAAATATTAATGCATTTGTTTGAACTAATCAAAACAAATGGGATTCGTCAATCCCAATAGGCCTATTCACAATATTCGCGCTCACTTGCAAGTAACCCTCGCAAGTGATTAAATGGTTCATACTAAGGGATCTTGGTTTGGCAAGGATGTTACTTAGTGATAATAAAACATAGTCGAATAACATACAGTAGAAAGCATTGTGTTCGAGTAGAAAAATAATAGCACGTATTCCCCCCAAGGGTTTGTAAAACAATTAAGTAATGGAAAATGGGGCTATGAACTCACCTTAAGTAAGATAGCAAGTAATGAATGTAACGGTTGAATCGTGAAGGTTTCTACGAGCAACCTATAATAGAATGTTTCGACTTAGGATTGGTATAATGTCTAAGGAAACATAAACATGCCAATATATGTCTTGCACTTAGTCCATGATGTGGTATGATGTATAGTATAAGTCTTTGAAAGAAAGATTCATGAAACATGTATGTTTTGTATATCGTTTACTACCGTTCGGGCCGACATAATTCAGAAGTCATGTTAGTAAGCGTTCGAGGAGCCAGGACACTTTAATTCGTAAATCCACAACTCAACTCGACGGCTTACATAATGAACTCCTCACATGAGGCTCCCTACTATTGTAGTAGTTGATGAAAGATATAGATATAAGTTTTGATCCGAAAAGTTACATGTCCGATATTTGAATAAACTTAGGAAAGTTTATTAGTACATGAAGATTGTTATTAGGGGTAGTTTCATAAGTCTTGAATGACCATTTTCTCTTGGTAATATCTCATGGTTTCCTTTTAGGTGAAGTAGATCCAAATTGCTTGTTCAAGTTCTCGTCAATTCTTTGTTTCATGTTTACGCCTATGTAAGTTGGTATGGTCATTTCGTCATGGCCTAGCCATGACCTTTGGTCCTTGTTTCAAGGTCATGAGACTCAACCTCGGCTCTAGCCATGGTGGTGGTCTTGATTATAGGTCATAAGACCTCTTGTTCCTTTCATAGTATAACTATAATCTAGTGACTTTTGCCTAAAAATGGGCTGTTTAGAATTTGAAGAATTTTATCACTCGGAAAGCATTTTTAGGTCTCGAGCTTCTTTGTTCCTGAATGAAAACGTCGTTCCGGACAACTTTCGTGTTTTAACTTTTTGATGAATCGGACCAAAAGTAGGACTTTCAAAACCCAAATTTGATCAGGAAGCTATTTGGCAGTTTTGCCGGAAATCTTTGGTAATTTCAAATCGCCATAACTTTTGACTCGTATACTCGTTTTGGGTGGTTCAAATTGCTATGGTTTCCTTGTTAAGTCCTCTACTGTAATTTGTAATGATCCAACATCATATTTTTACCATTTTGATCAGGTCTTACCAAGAAAGTCACTAGTTTACTTGTTTTAGTAACTTGTTGTAACAATCAATAACAATAACTTGTTTTGGTCATTTTTATACATCATGGACATAACTT
Organism: Artemisia argyi; assembly: GCA_030686995.1. Taxonomy (NCBI): domain Eukaryota; kingdom Viridiplantae; phylum Streptophyta; class Magnoliopsida; order Asterales; family Asteraceae; genus Artemisia; species Artemisia argyi. The sequence goes on along the minus strand of JARVZY010003516.1, from coordinate 14,846 downwards.
CAAGACATAATATAGCAAGAATAATATGTAAATAACATGAACATGATTATTTAACAAGAATCAAGTTAGGGTTTGGCTCACAACTTTTGGCTTTCAAAGATGAAAGGAAGTTAACATGTAAGGATAGAACTTTGATAGACTTGCTTCAACCCTTTTTCACTTCATGCAATCTTTCTACCCTTGGTATTCTTGAAAGAGATGTAATGAAAGTTGAGGTGAATTGAGTGGATTTAAACTCAAGAGAAATCACCAAGTATATGAGGTTATGGAAGTGTTTGATGAATGATAACCTAACTAGAGTTTCAACCTTGAAGAAACACTTGAATCATGCTTGAAACTAGAAGGAAATGAGCAAAGGATGGAATGGTTATGGGGTTTGGGGATGCACGGCATAAAGGGGGGATGGGGGGGCTTATATAGTGACTTAAGGAGGTTACTTGTGTTGACTTGTCAACCCTTGGAGGCCAAGTTCAACACATGTAAGCATCCAAGAGTACAATGCATGAGATCTTTCCACCTAGTGTGAATCCCCCCCCCCCCTATGGCGGTTTGCCAACCTTGGAGAGCAAGGGTGTGGACTTTTCTTGGTATTATCCAAGATACTTGGTTAGTTTTGACTCCGGGAAATGCCAATCGTAAATGATTAAGCCTCAAAACGTAAAACCGGGTGTCGTAAAATTATGGAACTTGAAAGTATTGATAAACATGTCAATAAGTTCCATAATAAAATATAAAATGAGTGGTAGGTTCCATTTGGGTGGTAAACCCTGCTAAAAACTGGAAACACGGGTCTAAAACGCGTAATACGTAAATCGTACGAATATTGCGTAAAATTGAGAAAAGTAAAATGTTACTTTTCTAATGTGATAAAAATGATTTAAAATGACTTATAATGTCTAGACTGGGCTCAGTCTAGTGTCGGTTGGTATTAAATGTCTTTTAGACATCAAACCGTAAGCCTAAAAATCACGAAATGACTTATAACATCAAGGGATGATTTTTGGTCAATGGAGGAGGGAAAATGATGTTGACTTTTTCTAATAATTTTGAAAACTCAAAATGTCTTAGAAACTCGTTTTGTGGTCTAACGGTTAATCGCTCATTCGGTTAAGCGTGCTCATGTGAGATTAGTACCGACATGGGTGACCTGCTGGGAAGTTTTTGGTCATGTTTTTCTCAGTCACGATTAATTCTCAAATAAATCATGAGTGTGTCAAACATTTTTCTGATGCGGGGTCACTTAACGCGGTCGAGTTTCGTTGTACGTAGAATTTCTGAATGACGTTTTACCCTAAAACGTGTAATTCCTTAATAACTTTCACGAAAATGATCTGATGAATGTCAAACATTTAATTTGTCATGGAAATGATTTATCACTCGAGAATATCAAATAAAAATCAACTTTCGGGAAAGTTTCGGGAAAAATGAATAGTAAAAGTGAATAGTGAAATTTTCCGGGAATGGTAATTAACCTGAAATTGCGAATTGTTACAGTCTCTACCCCTTACGGGGAACTTCGTCCCGAAGTTCTTTGTGTGTCATATGTTGGAGTGGTGTCGATGAAAAGGTATGGTTACTTATGAGGACTAAAGTCTGGGATTACTAGTGATGTAGTTTGATTTGTCGTTTCAGTGTATGGTGTATCAATAGAGATTGATAACATGGTTGAATATCAGTAGAGATCCCTATAATAGTCGAATATCAAAGAAAATTGATATAGCAGTCGATTATCAATAGAAATTGGTATAGTAGTTGTACTGAAATTGATATAGTTAAATATCAAAATGGAAATTGATATAGTTGTCAAGTATCAATAGCAATTGATATAACAGTTGAACAACAATAGCAATTTACATAGGAATCCAATAAATGGAAATTGATATAGTAGTGGAATATCAATGGAAATTGGGATAGTAGTCGCAATCATAGTCTAGTAGGTAATCGGTTGTTGTACCTAGTGTTTATGTCATGGTTTGAAGCGATGTCGGTGAAAAGATAGGATTTCTTGTGGCGAATATAATGTAGGTATCATGCCATACCCGAGCAATGTAATGTAGGTATCATGCCATACCCGAGCAATGTAATGTAGGTATCAAGCCATACCCGAGCAATGTAATGTAGGTTGACTTCATACTTATGTTATTTCGGATACAATTAAGCCCACTTGTTTATAATTCTTTATTTACATAGAGAGGCATCCCAAACAATGTAAATAGAGGAATATAAACTTATGGTTCGGTGATTTACAATTTCTTTAAATGAAAAGGCATCCCAATCCATTCAAATAATTACAAATCATCCTACTTAAGAATTCCCAACACAACATTCATACTTAGCCGGTGAGTTACAAGGTAGTGTATTATGAGATGATATTGGTGTTCCAAAAGTACAAGATGAATATTCAAACTTGTAAAGCTGATGAGGGTACTTGTGGTGTAACTAAGGATGATTTGAGCTTTAAAAGTGCATCAAAATCTGTTAATGAGCTTATGGTTTCAACGGTTGTGAAGATAATGTTATGATATGTTGATGAACAAAAGTGTGTAGTGTATGCTTAACATTAATACTCTTAGGTATAGATGTTGAGTTTGCTTTAAAAATCTTAAGAGATTTTTAAAAGTTTATGATGGAATGGTATCCTTAGGACCTAAACAGGATAGTACTTCTACAGGATGAAGAGAATAATTGATAACTATCCCAAGATAGTAGTTCGGATTATCACATAAATGAAAATTTTCAAGAATGAAATTAGGTAACACAAATAAGGTGTTAAGATTTCGCTGAGTGGTAAGACATTATCGTGTCTCTAGATTGTTTTAATGTATTCTGGTGGTTTATCGAGTTCATGTAGGAAATCAATCTAAACATAACCCTAGTACAACTACTCTCAGTATTTGAAAATGTTAAGTCGAATATAGTTAGTCAGACTATATTCCACTGTCCCTAGGTTAAATATAGGTGACTAGTCTATATTTAGCCAAGGTTCGATAAAATTTTCAAATACCTAAATTAGGTATACTTGTGATATGTCCGTTGGTTTTGGGAAACTGTTCACTAAACAAAGGCGATGTCAACCCTTAAGTTGCAAGTCCCGTCCATACAAGACTTGTAACGCATGTTTTCATATTCCATTGCATAGAAGGTAGTAAGGGTAGATACGTATGGAAAGGAAGTTTTAAGTAGTTCTAAAATAGAACATACTTTGCCAGGATCACGAACTTTTAATAATGAAGGTTTCATCAGAAAACTTTGATGAATGTAGAGAAAGTTCAGCTTTTGTCGATGATGGATTAATTTGTCCTTTAGAAATCTCATATTTCTTGTTTGGAAATCGTTAGATTGTGATGGGTTTTTGATATCATAAGAAATGATATTGATGAGGTCGTGAAATAATTCCAGAGACCATTGCACAAATCACAATGTCTCGGAAGTAGGTTAGACCATTGTGCAATTCACAATGTCTGGGAAGTAGGTTAAACCATTAGGTGACTCAAAACATTTGAGAAATGATTAAGACCATTGTATCATACAATGTCTTGGAAAATGAATGAGACCATTGTATCTCACAATGTCTTGGAAAATGAATGAGGCCATTGTATCTCACAATGTCTTGAAAAATGAATGAGACCATTGTATCTCACAATGTCTTGGAAAATGAATGAGGCCATTGTATCTCGCAATGTCTTGAAAAATGAATGAGACCATTGTATCTCACAATGTCTTGAAAAATGAATGAGACCATTGTATCTCACAATGTCTTGGAAAAATGAATGAGACCATTGTATCTCACAATGTCTTGAAAAATGAATGAGACCATTGTATCTCACAATGTCTTAGAAAAATGAATGAGACCATTGTATCTCACAATGTCTTGGAAAATGAATGAGACCATTGTATCTCACAATGTCTTAGAAAAATGAATGAGACCATTGTATCTCACAATGTCTTGGAAAATGAATGTTGGAGTAGGAACATGATTGGGAGAGTGTGGCTATGTCGAAATGCCTTAGAATAGGCATACACAGATATGTTTAGTTCATTGTTTAGATAAATGATTGAAAATAAACCGAGTTTATATATCAATATACTAATATGTTCATGTAGCATAAAATGCCTAGTGTGTATATATCAATATACTTATATGTGTTCATGTAGCATAAAATGCCTAGTGTGTATATATCAATATACTTATATGTGTTCATGTAGCATAAAATGCTTAGTGTGTATATATCAATATACTAATATGTGTTCATGTAGCATAAAATGCTTAGTGTGTATATATCAATATACTAATATGTGTTCATGTAGCATAAAATGCCTAGTGTGTATATATCAATATACTTATATGTGTTCATGTAGCATAAAATGCTTAGTGTGTATATATCAATATACTTATATGTGTTCATGTAGCATAAAATGCTTAGTGTGTATATATCAATATACTTATATGTTTGTGTAGCATAACATGCTTACTAAGTCCATAATCGTCTGGAGGATGGAAGACACAGAGAGCGGAAGGCTATAAAAATGGTTTTGCTTGTAGTTGTAGTTATAGTTTAGGTCTCAATTAGACCCGTTTCTCTATAACCATGGCTCTGGTACCAATCTGTAACACCCCCAATTCATGGATGCAGCGGAATTCGAACTGGGTGTTACTCGACGGCACAATAGTCACAATGATAGAAAACGAACTCCAATTGAGTCGTTTTAAAAGATGTATCATTCAATATATATAAATATCAGAGATTACAAAATGAGGTCCCAATTGGTTCCATGTTTACAATGTATAATAAATGTGTTTTTGAATGATAATAAAATTTATAGCCCTCTTGAGTATCCGTGCCCTTCCGTGCCATCCTTGATCGTCATGAACCTGAAATACATGCTTGAGAGGTCAACACAAAGGTTGAGTGATATTCATAGAGTTTGTTAAATCGTTTGAACACAATGTGTTGGTAGTTAAATCATTTGAACACCATAATCGTAGTGTTTGTAGGTAAATCGTTTGAACACCATAATCGTAGTGTTTGTAGGTAAATCGTTTGAACACCATAATCGTAGTGTTTGTAGGTAAATCGTTTGAACACCATAATCGTAGTGTGAGCTGTAGACTCACACCAATGTTTGGAAAACAAAACAGGTAGGCTACGTTATTATACGCCCATAAAATGTATTATACACTAAGCTTATGAAACCAAAACGTTAACGTGTACCAATATCGATCGGCAGATTTATCCCGGTAGGTACTTTGCCGTCATACCTAATGTCTCAAATATTAATGCATTTGTTTGAACTAATCAAAACAAATGGGATTCGTCAATTCCAATAGGCCTATTCACAATATTCGCGCTCACTTGCAAGTAACCCTCGCAAGTGATTAAATGGTTCATACTAAGGGATCTTGGTTTGGCAAGGATGTTACTTAGTGATAATAAAACATAGTCGAATAACATACAGTAGAAAGCATTGTGTTCGAGTAGAAAAATAATAGCACGTATTCCCCCCAAGGGTTTGTAAAACAATTAAGTAATGGAAAATGGGGCTATGAACTCACCTTAAGTAAGATAGCAAGTAATGAATGTAACGGTTGAATCGTGAAGGTTTCTACGAGCAACCTATAATAGAATGTTTCGACTTAGGATTGGTATAATGTCTAAGGAAACATAAACATGCCAATATATGTCTTGCACTTAGTCCATGATGTGGTATGATGTATAGTATAAGTCTTTGAAAGAAAGATTCATGAAACATGTATGTTTTGTATATCGTTTACTACCGTTCGGGCCGACATAATTCAGAAGTCATGTTAGTAAGCGTTCGAGGAGCCAGGACACTTTAATTCGTAAATCCACAACTCAACTCGACGGCTTACATAATGAACTCCTCACATGAGGCTCCCTACTATTGTAGTAGTTGATGAAAGATATAGATATAAGTTTTGATCCGAAAAGTTACATGTCCGATATTTGAATAAACTTAGGAAAGTTTATTAGTACATGAAGATTGTTATTAGGGGTAGTTTCATAAGTCTTGAATGACCATTTTCTCTTGGTAATATCTCATGGTTTCCTTTTAGGTGAAGTAGATCCAAATTGCTTGTTCAAGTTCTCGTCAATTCTTTGTTTCATGTTTACGCCTATGTAAGTTGGTATGGTCATTTCGTCATGGCCTAGCCATGACCTTTGGTCCTTGTTTCAAGGTCATGAGACTCAACCTCGGCTCTAGCCATGGTGGTGGTCTTGATTATAGGTCATAAGACCTCTTGTTCCTTTCATAGTATAACTATAATCTAGTGACTTTTGCCTAAAAATGGGCTGTTTAGAATTTGAAGAATTTTATCACTCGGAAAGCATTTTTAGGTCTCGAGCTTCTTTGTACCTGAACGAAAACGTCGTTCCGGACAACTTTCGTGTTTTAACTTTTTGATGAATCGGACCAGAAGTAGGACTTTCAAAACCCAAATTTGATCAGGAAGCTATTTGGCAGTTTTGCCGGAAATCTTTGGTAATTTCAAATCGCCATAACTTTTGACTCGTATACTCGTTTTGGGTGGTTCAAATTGCTATGGTTTCCTTGTTAAGTCCTCTACTGTAATTTGTAATGATCCAACATCATATTTTTACCATTTTGATCAGGTCTTACCAAGAAAGTCACTAGTTTACTTGTTTTAGTAACTTGTTGTAACAATCAATAACAATAACTTGTTTTGGTCATTTTTATACATCATGGACATAACTTCAAGACATAATATAGCAAGAATAATATGTAAATAACATGAACATGATTATTTAACAAGAATCAAGTTAGGGTTTGGCTCACAACTTTTGGCTTTCAAAGATGAAAGGAAGTTAACATGTAAGGATAGGACTTTGATAGACTTGCTTCAACCCTTTTTCACTTCATGCAATCTTTCTACCCTTGGTATTCTTGAAAGAGATGTAATGAAAGTTGAGGTGAATTGAGTGGATTTAAACTCAAGAGAAATCACCAAGTATATGAGGTTATGGAAGTGTTTGATGAATGATAACCTAACTAGAGTTTCAACCTTGAAGAAACACTTGAATCATGCTTGAAACTAGAAGGAAATGAGCAAAGGATGGAATGGTTATGGGGTTTGGGGATGCACGGCATAAAGGGGGGATGGGGGGGCTTATATAGTGACTTAAGGAGGTTACTTGTGTTGACTTGTCAACCCTTGGAGGCCAAGTTCAACACATGTAAGCATCCAAGAGTACAATGCATGAGATCTTTCCACCTAGTGTGAATCCCCCCCCCCTATGGCGGTTTGCCAACCTTGGAGAGCAAGGGTGTGGACTTTTCTTGGTATTATCCAAGATACTTGGTTAGTTTTGACTCCGGGAAATGCCAATCGTAAATGATTAAGCCTCAAAACGTAAAACCGGGTGTCGTAAAATTATGGAACTTGAAAGTATTGATAAACATGTCAATAAGTTCCATAATAAAATATAAAATGAGTGGTAGGTTCCATTTGGGTGGTAAACCCTGCTAAAAACTGGAAACACGGGTCTAAAACGCGTAATACGTAAATCGTACGAATATTGCGTAAAATTGAGAAAAGTAAAATGTTACTTTTCTAATGTGATAAAAATGATTTAAAATGACTTATAATGTCTAGACTGGGCTCAGTCTAGTGTCGGTTGGTATTAAATGTCTTTTAGACATCAAACCGTAAGCCTAAAAATCACGAAATGACTTATAACATCAAGGGATGATTTTTGGTCAATGGAGGAGGGAAAATGATGTTGACTTTTTCTAATAATTTTGAAAACTCAAAATGTCTTAGAAACTCGTTTTGTGGTCTAACGGTTAATCGCTCATTCGGTTAAGCGTGCTCATGTGAGATTAGTACCGACATGGGTGACCTGCTGGGAAGTTTTTGGTCATGTTTTTCTCAGTCACGATTAATTCTCAAATAAATCATGAGTGTGTCAAACATTTTTCTGATGCGGGGTCACTTAACGCGGTCGAGTTTCGTTGTACGTAGAATTTCTGAATGACGTTTTACCCTAAAACGTGTAATTCCTTAATAACTTTCACGAAAATGATCTGATGAATGTCAAACATTTAATTTGTCATGGAAATGATTTATCACTCGAGAATATCAAATAAAAATCAACTTTCGGGAAAGTTTCGGGAAAAATGAATAGTAAAAGTGAATAGTGAAATTTTCCGGGAATGGTAATTAACCTGAAATTGCGAATTGTTACAAGCTTACCTTCTACAATTTTCCGTTCCATGTCGCGGATCTTTTCATTAAGCGAACTCGTCACAGCATCACCTTGGGAAGCAACCGATCCACCCAAGTTTCCATCTTTTTTCAGTCCCGTACTCTCTCCATCACCACAACTAGTAACACTCTTGTTCGACACCCCAACACTATTAGAGTTGCTTGGGTCAGAAGCACTAAGGGTTGTATGGGTCGAACTAACCTGATTAACCACCTTAGTATTCTGATCGTGAGGATTAACATCATCATGAAGAATTGATAAACTTGGTACAGCAATCATGTCCCCACCAACATCTCTACCACTTGGTTTAACCCTTTCAATTCCATAAGTACCCTCCTTATAAGGAGAAGGGTAAACAGCTTGCATTGGCGTATTGACACCAGGATTAATCCCCTTCAATCTTCGGAACCTATCACTTAACTCCTCGACACTCACCTTAGGAACAGGTCTTGTACTAGGATTGTTCACCTCTCCCTCCTTCGACATCACCAGCAAACCCAAATAATCAGATCGTAACCAAATAAAACAAGACGAACACTACCAGGCAACAAAAACGAAAGAATTCGTACAAAAGTATTACATGATCAATAATCGGTTCAAAGATTGTAAATAGAGATGGAATTATATATGAATTAAACCGACTAAAGAAAACCCTAACTCTAGCGATAATAAGAAACCCTAAAAAACCCAATGATCGATCCCAAAACACAAGAAGGATTAAGATAGATAAATTAACAGACTTTGTGTTGGAAAATTATGGGGTACGATTAGAAGGGAACAGAAAAACGATTTAGGGATAGAGGATTCTCCAAAATCGCCAGCGGGGAGAGTGTTTGGGCTTGGGCTTTAAATCCGTCTATCTCCTACATTCGCTAGCAATAGATCATCAGTAGACAACGTTCGTAGACATGATATTAGTTCTCCAGGATGCTTTCTTATAATCACTTCTAGTGCAACAACTCCAAAACTATACACATCTCTGTCGCCACCATCGTATAAGCAAGTTCTACATGGAAGGAAACAAGAGAATACCATAAAAAAAATTGTTATATCAGATCATGATTAAATGTAACATAGATCAATCTAAAATTTGAGAATAAGTACATGCATATATAGCATTAAAATATTGGAGTTACCTGGCGCAACATAGCCACAGGTGCCTACAACCGCAGACCAATTGGATGAATCCAACTTTAGAAGCTTTGCTGTTCCAAAATCCGAGATACGTGCCTCATAATCAGAATCGAGAAGGATATTAGCTGTAGAAATGTCTCTATGAATTATAGGTGGTGTGCAATCATGGCGCATATAAGCCAAACCATTCGCTACAGCCCTAACATTTCTTACCCTTTTCAGCCAATCCAGTTCCTTTGCTGTGACATCTCTACTTAAGAGCGATTTTAGACTTCCCTTCTCAAGATATTCGTAAATCAAAAATGAGTGACGAGCATGGAAGCAATATCCATAGAGTTTAAATGTTTTTGTGCCTTATGTTTGTTAATGCTCGTACCTCATTTAAGAAGCCTTGATCGGCATTCTCAGATGATGAATGAAGTTTCTTGACAGCTACTAAATTGTTGGGTTGTAACTCAGCTTCATACACAAAACCGTATCCTCCCATCCCAATACAATATGCATCATCAAAATCATTTGTTGCCTTGATGATTTCATCATACATCGCCTGTCCATTGAAACTTGTTATTGAGAAAATTTTGCCACCTTCTTCGCCTGATGGTATCTGTGGAGAAGTTCTCTTTCTACGTCAATAAGCAATGAGGCCACATATGAATAAACCAAGTAAAAGAGCCACAAAAATTGGGACCGTAGTTACAAGGATGACCTTATGATGAAAATGATTAGTTTGACTTTCACAATGTTTCAAACCAGTAACATTTCCACACAGATGACGATTTCCTTGTAATGCTTCTCCAGACACATTTGAAAACACAGCATAAGGGGGCACTGGACCTGTGAGCTCATTGTAAGACAGGTCTATATGAATCCCTCTTGGCAAGTTACTGAAACCATTAGGAATTGAACCAAATAGCTTATTGTGAGAAAGATTCATCCTTTCCAGACTTACTAAACTTCCAATTTCCGATGGTATCTCTTTTGTGAGTGAATTCCAAGATAAATCAAGAACACTTAGTTGAGTTAATTCACCAATATATCTTGGTAATGATCCGTTTAACCTATTTTTGGATAGGTCAAGAGTAAGGAGGCGATGCAGTGATCCAAGCTCTTGAGGTATAACACCTGAATGGTTGTTATCATTCAAGTTTAAAATTAACAAACTTTTCATCTCCCCAAACTCCTTTGGAAATTGCCCAGACAACTGATTTGTGTTCAGCAGTAGCTTCAACAATTGTGGATTTCTGATTCCTTGTGGTATAGGACCGGATAACTTGTTTTCACTGATAGCTAGAATCTGAAGGCTTCTCAGGTTTTTTAACGATGAAGGAATTGAACCATTGAGTTGATTTTCGCTCAAATATAATTCGGTGAGAGACTTCATATTCCCTAATTCAATTGGAATGGGTCCAGAGAGTTTATTTCTGTGCTGATAAAGGAGATCTAAAGATTCCAAATCACCCAACGATGAAGGAATTGAACCATTGAGTTGATTTTGGCTCAAAAATAATTTATTTAGAGACTTCAAATTCCCTAATTCTACTGGAATGCGTCCGGAGAGTTGATTTGCGTGCAGATAAATGATACTCAAAGACTTCAAATCACCCAACGATGAAGGAATTGAACCATTGAGTTTATTATAGTACAGATGAAGGGTTTTCAAAGACTTCAAATCACCCAATGATGAAGGGATTGAACCACTGTGTTGATTATTGCCCAATTGTAAATGATTTAGAGACTTCATATTCCCTAATTCTATTGGAATGGGTCCAGAGAGTTGGTTTGAGAACAGATGAATGAAAGTCAAATACTTCAAATCACCCAACGATGAAGGAATTGAACCATTGAGTTGATTATTGTTCAGATATAATTGAGTGAGAGACTTCATATTCCCTAATTCATTTGGAATGGGTCCAGAGAGTTGATTTGTGTACAAATAAAGGATATTCATAGACCTCAAATCACCTAAGGATGAAGGGATTGAACCAGAGAGTTGATTTATGCACAAATCTAATACAGTGAGTGACTTCATATTCCCTAATTCAATAGGAATCGGTCCTGAGATTTGATTTTCTCTCAAATATAATTTAGTGAGAGACTTCAAATTCCCTAATTCAGTTGGAATGGGTCCAAAGAGTTGATTTCTCCACAAATAATGGTCTTTCAAAGACTTCAAATCACCCAACGATGAAGGAATTGAACCATTGAGTTGATTATTGCTAAAGGCCAATTCAGTTAGAGACTTCAAATTCCCTAATTCAATTGGAATGGGTCCAGAGAGTTGATTTGCGTACAAATAAAGGATATTCATAGACTTCAAATCACCCAACAATGAAGGGATTGAACCAGAGAGTTGATTTTCGCTCAAATCTAATTCAGTGAGAGACTTCACATTCCCTAATTCAATAGGAATGGGTCCAGAGAGTTGATTTTCGCTCAAATATAATTCAGTGAGAGACTTCAAATTGCCTAATTCAATTGGAATGGGTCCAGACAGTTGGTTTTTGAACAAATAAAGGAATTTCAAAGAAGTCAAATCACCCAATGATGAAGGAATTGAGCCAGAAATATTGTTGGAATAGAGGCATAGCCACTCAAGTGCGACAATACTCCCTATTCCTTGTGGGATTGGACCAGTTAAATTGTTTCCGAAAAGTTGCAAGATTGTTAACTGGCTTAGTTTACCAATGGTAGGTGGAATTACACCAGAAAATTGATTGACTGATAAATCAAGATAGTCAAGTTTGGACAGGAGTCCGATTTCTGGTGGGATGGGACCAAAGAAGCTGTTTACACTAAGCTCAAAATGGGTAAGATTGCCTAGAATAGAGAATGGGAACCGGTGAAGCGTACCTTTTAACCCAGACGTCGAGAGGTTCAACATGTTAATGTCCCCATCAGCGTTGCAAGCAATTCCAAACCAAGAAGGGCACGGAGCGGGTGCACTAGTATTCGTTGGAAGGGGTGTCCAAGAAGATACAATTTGGGAGTTGTTTGGGATTTCAAGGCTTGCTTTCCATTTTAGAAGAGCATTTGCTTCCTCCAAAGAAGCAGAAGTAAAGTTTGGTACAAATGAGAGAGCAACGAGTGGTAGAGCTAGAGATAAAAGTAAGAAGTTTGAAGAAGCCATTGGTTGTTTTTGCATGTTTTTTTTTTTTTTTTTTTTTTCTTTCTATAAAGTGAAGGTTTGTATGTCTCTATTTATACTTGAGCTACCCTTTTTTCATAAATCAATTTCCATTTCTCAGAAATTAAATTTTAGGTGGTGTCATATTTTCCTTCCAAAGTGCTTTCTTCTAATTGGAGCATAAAATTTTAAACCGTGAAGAATACGGGCATGTTCTTTTCCTTATCGACAATATGGCATATGAGTGCTTTCTTCTAATTGGAGCATAAAACTTTAAATGTTTTCTAAAATAAATTTCCAAAACCACTAATCATAAGTGGTGCCAAAAAAGTCTAAAAGAAGTGCTTTCTTCTAAAATGGAGCATGCCAACACTTTCATGGTCGTAAGAAAAAAAGAAAATGTAAATGTAACACAATACAGAAGCCCAGAAATGTAACTGAGTTCTTTAAACCATTTGTTTCAATCAAATTCAAGTTTTGAAGATATGATGTTGCTCATTAGCAATAAATTCGTTGAAGATATTATTTACAACATCTATTGATTTGATTTTTTTTTTTTGTTGAGTTTGATTGCTAATGTGAGTTCAGAAAGTTTAGGTTTTGCGGATTGTCATTTGTTGGTTATTAATCACCATTAACTTTATTGCTCGTAAGGTGCTTTATGAAATTCCTAGTAAAGAATCGCAATTCATCCATGTTACGGCTTCAATGCTAGTTGAACCTTTACTATGAGTATTAATTAGTTGGACACATGGAAAGCGTTGTTTAGGACGGGTAGTGTTAAGTCCAATGTCAGTAAGCATTGAATATATAATTTTTTTTTTTTTTTTTTTTTTTTTTTTTTTTTTTGGGTAAAAGGTCATCGACCCGGTAAATATATTACTCCAAAAAACGTTTAAGTACAACGGATATGGGTGAATCCCATATCTCAGCCCGTTACATAGGCGAAAAGCTTACATAACAAGATACTTCCTATTTTCAAAACAAGAAAACAAACCATTACTCACATGATAGTAGAGACTATAATAAAAGATAAACTACTTCCTACGACCTTGGAGATTAAAACCATAAATGGCATTAAGAGCATCCAATTCCCCTGGAAGATCATGAATTTGCTTCGAATAATCATCATAGTCATACTCATCTTCACGCTCAAGACCACCACCAAAAAGATTTGCTGATTCGTCGAACGTGTTAAGAACCTCATCCTCCTCACTATCAGAAACCACAACCTCACCCACCTTAGAAAATGGGTTAGCCCTCTTAGTGATAGAGGTAGACGGAATAGGATGACCAGCATCATCCACAAGAGTAGCTTTCCCATCAATCAGTAGCTTTTCAAGCTTACTAATTTTCTCAACAATAGGAGTAGAACCAACTTCCATTGTTTCCATTGAATCACTCACAAGCGGTTCTTGCATAACACTCACAAGAGGGACTTGTGATGTAGTACCAGTCGTAACCGACTCATCATTATCAACTTCCATTGTACTGCCAGCATCCACTTCCTTGTTAGTAACAACCATAGGAATATCAAAACCATCTGTATTATCCATATTAAGAGCATCAAACTGATTAGAAGTAGTGATCTTGATTCCACTCGTACTAGCTACATCAGAAGCCTTCTTCATACTGACCTTAGCTTTCTTTGGTTCGGGAGGAGTCTTTTTGGGCAGATATTCAAAATGCTTACCCACCACAGGTTTGGTAAAACCTCCGCGACCCGGATTCGAACCAGCTTGCTTACCCTTCTTCTTATTGTTAACAGTCTGAAAACCATCATTAACATTCTTAGAAGGTTGAGCAGTCGGTAGCACACCCTTCGGACAATCCACCAAAACATGTCCGAACACCTTGCATTTATCATAGCGAGGCGGTTTCCACTCATATTCCACACGGATCTTCTCAATTGTCGAACCTGAACCGTCAAGTAAAGGAATCTCAACAGTAAGACTATCCTTAAGTACCTCATCCGACTTCACTTCAATCATACATCTAGCAAAACTACTCCTACCCCAAGATTCTTTGCACATTTGACTAGTAAAGGAATCCAATCTCTTGGGAGTCCCAATCAAAGTAGCAAGCAAACTAAGCCCGTCATCAGAAAACATCGCTAAAGGAACATCATGAAATTTAACCCACACCGGAATGTGAGTTAAATCCTCTTTCAACAAATTAGTGTTCAAATTCCAAGGTTTAAGAATAATAGGAACATTAAGGATCAACCAGGGACCATTATCAAGCACATCCTTTTTTTTTTTTTTTAAATCAGTGATTGATTGATATTTTATAGAAGTTATTTATATAGCTAGTCTTCATGGTGAGTTCTTAATGGATGC